>CAAKHC010001316.1:6219-28702 GCA_901007825.1 Macroramphosus scolopax
TGATGGTCGGACTTAAAATAAGCTCTTTACCTAAAATGAGATGAAATTAAAATTAAGTTTGATGAATAAGTGGATACATCTAAATTTGCAGGGTTGGACAAAACGCCTGTCATGCAGGAAGGGTTTATTCCATATCATTGATATCGGTCGTCAGTTTCATCCATGAGTTCGTCAGCACCAGTTGTACATCTGTTTGCATTCTTTGGGAAATCATCATACTAGTTAAACTCTTACTCGTAACTCCTTTTCAGCAACTAGTGGAACTTTTCTCCATGTAGTTCCAACATAAGCCTTATGAGGGCACACAAGGATGAAGGATACAAATTAGTTCCCTATTATTCATCTTAGAAGATCATGAGCTTAGCATGAAACATTTTATTAAATATCTCTATTTGTATTTAACTGCTTTTCGTTTTCCGATGTTTCATAAGATCAGTGAAAAAACTATTATGAGGCCTGCATCTTATGAATGAGCACTGGCCAAATAATGTGGAGACTACTGCAGTAGAGTACGATGATCTAAGTATTGCTTATTTTGATAGTAGGATGAAATAAAAGCAGCTTCTCCCTAGTAAAATTAAAATGATAACATAAGACCGGAACAGCAGATGGCGCTGGACTTGCTGTCGCACATTTATGGATGGCGAAGAAGAAGTGACGTTATTTCCTTTTTCACAACGTAACGCAACTTCCTTTCTATCTGTGCTAACCTCGGAGTGTACACGCGTTCGCCCGTCTAGCTCAAGTGAGTGTCCTTTTATAACGTATTAAATGAATAAACCAATGGGTGTTTGGGCGTGCTATCCTTGGAAGAACGTAACAACTAACCCCGGTTGATTACACCGTTTAGGAAAAGTTTTTCTATCAAAATTAAGTACCTTTAATCACATCAGCGGTTAAGCTAACTTAGCTCGTGTTAACCGTGCTGTGTAACACCGCCACATGGGAACGTTAGATTGGTTGAAAACCACCTTAGCTGCACTGTATTAACACAAGTTATAGTATTCAGACGTGTATATCATAGACTATACAATAATCAAACATTGAATTAAAGTTTCACGCTCAACTAAAATTGAACCCTTGTTGCTCTTCTGCTGCACCATCTTTTTTTTTTTTTTTTAATCGTTAAAGTAAAATTTTCTGAGTACAGTATAACTTTGGTTTAGTATTCTTTTTAAAAACAAGTTAAAAGGATCTTTACCATAAACTTGTATTACTGTTTTTATAGATTTGATTTTAAGTATATAATTATAGTTTAGTGTGAAGTACAACACAGATGTAGGATATTTCTACTGATTAAATGTGTCCAATACCACTTAGGATTAAGACAAGATAAGTTTAAAAATGTCAGCTGAGAACTACCAATACAAAGGAGGTTGAGCCTGTCTTCACATACTACACACTGTAAACTCAATTTAATCATAAGATCTGATTCATAGTAGATGGCCTTTAGAGCACACTTAACTTTAATTATTTTGGAAGATGGATGTTTATAGAGGTACAAGGAGCTGTTGGAAGTATTTAATTTTCAAATATGCTCTCAATTTGAGAGTGCATTGCACGTTAGTATGTTTTGATTCAAGTGTCCAGTTTTTAAATTTGCACTTTACACGTTTGAATTTGTTCTTTCCAGTTGTATTGGCACCCCCAAGCAGAAAGACATCCAACAGTTATTCACACATTTTTAACTTGTGATGGTTATATTTCTGCAGGATGCGTTACGTTGCTGCTTACCTGCTCGCTACCCTTGGTGGTAATGACAACCCTGAAGCCAAGG
Source organism: Macroramphosus scolopax (assembly GCA_901007825.1). Taxonomy (NCBI): domain Eukaryota; kingdom Metazoa; phylum Chordata; class Actinopteri; order Syngnathiformes; family Centriscidae; genus Macroramphosus; species Macroramphosus scolopax. The sequence continues at coordinate 7,997 of CAAKHC010001316.1, forward strand.
ACATCAAGAAGATCCTGGATAGCGTTGGCATTGAGGCTGATGACACTCGCTTGGACAAGGTACCAATTCTGGTATTGTGGCAGCACTTCGCTACCAGCTGCAAGGCTCTACTTTAGTAATAATCTGACCATAAATTTGCTCTTGCTTAACAGGTCGTCTCTGAGCTCAAAGGCAAGAACGTGAATGAGGTGATCACCACAGGTGAGTGTGCAATATGTCCTCTGTCACTGTTTGTAAAAATAAAGTCTGTGAGACTTTATTTTAAAGTTGAGCCTTAAAAGTTGAACAGCACCACTCGGGTTTTTATTATTTTAATACACACAAAATGCAACTTGACAAATTGCCACACCGAAGCATTTACTTTGACACTGTACAGGCCTGTTTGATGGAGTTTGATATCATGATTGTTGCATTTTTGGGATACACACAAGTAACTAAGAAGATTTATGGGGAAGTTTATAAGTAAAACCAACATGAGTATCTTTGCAGTCAAAAGTAGGACTCACTAATTATTTTGTTGTCTGCAGTGAACAATTAAGTCCCAAGAGGTGCGCGGTTTCTTGTCAACGTAGCACAGGATTTCCAGTCGTCACACCTGAAGCTGTTATGAAGTATTTTAAAATAAGTTGACAGTTATGAGATGTAAATACAATTTGATTAGCTGAAAGACCAGCTAGAAGTAGGTTATACATACATTTTCGTACTTTGACATCGGCATGAATATCACTGCTGCGGGAATCCATCTCTCTGTATATGATGACAAAACAGCTAGAATTGTTAAATTCACAAATTACATACTTCAAACTTGTTATTACTTTAAAGCTCAGAATTAATCTGTCTCATTATCATAACTGTTCCTGACCTCCATGTGTCTGGCTGCTGAGTGTCAGTGTTAACACTTTGTGTGCCATGTTGTGTCTCCTCAGGTTATGGTAAGCTGGCCAGCATGCCAGCAGGTGGTGCTGTAGCCGTTGCCACTTCAGCATCTGCTGGCTCAGGCGGAGCCGCAGCCCCTGCTGCAGGTGAGCATCACAGATTAGCACCTTGTTTGTCAGCATCAATGACACTTGGCTCACAGTGCCTTTGCCATCACATTGGATATTAGTATGACCACAAGCAGCTAAATCAGTTATAATTCTGTTTTTTATGAAATACATGTTGCAAGACTACATCACTTAGACTTAATTTACAATGTGACTTGGCTTAGACGAGTTATGGGGAATCTAATGGCAGTTATGGGTTTTTTATTAATGCTAGTTAATCTTGCTGGTGTTAGGTTTTAGGGAGTTGAACTTCATATTAGGAATATTAATAAGAATACTGCTTTGTCTTCCTTTATCAGATGGGTTAATATCTATAGGATTTGACAAAAATTGTAAGATTTTTACAAATGTATGAATTTCTTCATTGAACGCTAGAAGAGCTTTTTATCAACACTGTAACCATGTTTTTTGTTTTCTAGCTGAAGAGAAGAAGGAAGAGAAGAAAGAAGAGTCCGAGGAGTCCGATGACGACATGGGATTCGGCTTGTTCGACTAAACTTTTGAAAAGAATAAAATTTGTTTAAAAAAGAAAAAAAGCTTAATGGTTTTCACTACAAAAATGTCCATTTATAAGTTTACCACACTGATTGAGGACATGAGCACCGTATGATAAATGTTTACCTTTACATGGTGAGAATGCTCTTAATCAGAGGTTCTCAAAATCAAGGGCACACCTCGCATGGGGGTCTTCAAACAGTGTCGGATGGAGGCCAGACAGACAGAATGAAAGTGAAATATTACAGTAGTATTCTAGAGGTCACATAGAATCGCATAAAGGTATATGATTTGGTTAAAGAAACACTAGTTCTGAGTTTTTCTTCTCACTTTAGTAGTTGACCGCAACATTAGGCAACCTTGGCTGAATTGTTGAGTGTATAAAGGATCAAATAACAATCAGGTTCCAGAAGCATCCACAGACTTGTGAGCAAGTAAACTATGGAGGGTGATGGAAGGCACCTTATTAAAGTCCTTGTCTTCAAGGAGGCCCACCATCTCATGTTTTAAACCCTTTTTAAAGAAGATATAGGTTACATCTAATGTACTTCATTTCCTCTACAACCCTTAAAGAATGGCAGATGCACATCCTAGTTGTTTCCTAACGGACCTTGTGTCTTCAAATCCTTTCTCCTCCACTAACACAATCAGGCCAAATGTCACCCTAAAAGACACATCAAGAAATTTCCAGTTTCTTCATATTATATTGGTCATGAATATCTTCCTGGACACAGATGATTGTGTTTTATGTTTATTTTTTTCAATGATTATCTGTGTTTGTTAGGGCTGCCGGGTGAGGTAAACGACTGGACCCATGATTTCAGACCAGATTAGTTTGTGCAATATTCTTAAACCTTATCTAGCATTTTTATATGTCATCCGACCAACTCGCACACAATGGATCTGAGGTCATGTTGTCATGAGGCAGTTGGCTGCTCTTCCTTAAATGTGGAACTTCCGAGGGAAGTAGAAGCTTACAGTAAACGTTTATCAACTGCAGCAATTTGTATGTCACAATAGTGACCAGACTGTTGCTAAGTCTCAAGCTGTAAACATTTTTCTATAGCCCTGAAAAATGCTGAGTCATGTCATGTGTTCAAGTATGAGTCATTCGATGGTGAGTCCAGTGTGACTGGAGGACATCCTGTACGGGAACACGCTCTTAGAGGGGATACATTAGATCCAAATTGTGTTTATTGCCAAATAAAGTTTACACAATACGAGGAATTTGTCTTGGTACATTGGTGCTAATAATCAACATGAAGACAGGAAAAGCATCAATGAAGAGCAGCATGTGGTATAGAATTCAAGTACTGATAAGCATACAAGTACTAATAAAAAGTCAAGTACTTGTATACGTATACAGAAAATTTAAGGGAATGATAGACTAAACACTAAAATGTACAGTAGGGTGGCTTAAATATATAAGGATTACATTATGAATGAAAATGAGAACACTTAGCACTATTCTTAAAATGATCTTAATCTTAATTGCATTAGTTCTGTATTATAAGAGAAGAGGTGGAGGGTTAGAGGAGGGGCCATGTTCACTCCTCTTTAGACCTTTCTGCAGTTACTTAACCTTTAAAAGATTACTGAAATGAAAAACAACCCATTCTTTAAATGTTTTCCCCCATTGTGTAATGTTTGCCTTTACCAAATCAATGAGGGTTGCTTGGGGATTGAGGTCAGGATTACTTCGGGGAATTTTCAGGTGAAGTTACACTAGTTTTAAGAATCATGCTTATGCATTAAAAGAAACGTGTGGAGGTTCAGAAAAGTTATGTATTTGCTTATTTGTGTTAAAAAAAACGCAAAACTAAAATATAGTATAAAACTTAAGTAGACAATTTACATAGGTTGCAATATGTTTTTGTAAATTGTATAAATGCTAATCCTTAATCTCTGTCACATGACATACAATGTATATCAAACAAATAAGAGCTGAGTCAATACAGCTGTTAATACAGCACATGAGACATTATTTTAAAGATTGAAAAATACAGAAAAAGGTACCGTAGTTTTTATAAAATCTTTCAGGAGGATAAAACACCCTAAAAGTTAATAGAACTTTGCTTTCACAGGGGTCCCAGGAAGCAGCATCTGCACGAAATGGGATGCAGCTCATTCTTCCATTTTTTTTATAAAAATGTACTAAATATTAAAAAGAAAACGTGTGTGGAGGAGAAGCTCTCATGGTGCCGCCTTCAGTCCCACCCTTTACCGCACAGTGACGTCATGGTCCGCGCTGCCTCCTGCAAGTAGACGTTCGTGCTGATCATTAGCGCCCAGTTTAGTTTTCGTTAGCGGACAGTGAAGGTTACCTGCTTCAACAGTGCTTGAACGGCAACCTTTCAGCTGTCTTCAAATTTCGTAAGACTCGAATAATTGTTTTTATCAACCCGACCACCATCGTAACAAATAATTGCTTTTTATCCTCATCAAGATTAGCTAAGTTATCTCGAACACATTTCACTCGACAGCTTGCTATTTGTTTTGCTAACGACGCAAGACACTCGGACAGCTTTTCGACCTCCTCAAATCAAGACCTGCCACTGATTTCGGGTAAGAAAGCATCTGTAAGCTTCTGTGTACTTTTGCTTGTCTATGTTTGGTTAGCTACATCAACGACCACATTAATGTTAGTCTGTGTGGGCACCGTTGTAACGACACAAACATGGTTGTTTATCTGTGTGTGGCCTTGACACAGTTGGCTGCTCCGCCTCTGCGCAGTCGCTCTGGTGCCAGACCTGCGACATGGTTCCGTTAAGCAATCGCCCCGATAACTACGAGTTATAATGTACATTTTACTTTGTTCCCTAATCAATAGAGCTGCTACAGAAAACGAGTTACCACGAATACGTTCGAGTTAATTTTCGCTGATTCCTCTTATGTGTAATGTTTGTCATATTTTTAACAAAGGTGGGACAGAATGACAGTGTATAAAAAATGAAGTTGCCTATTCTCTGAGGTTATTTACAGAGTAAGGTTTTTGAGTTCTTTTGATTAATCCTGGAGCTAATGAATATTTTCAGTCTGTCGATTAAGTTTTATATCAACTGCTGAGTTTGGATTTAAAACAAAAATGGAAAGCAGCATTACTTCTCGTTGTAGGAACTCGATATTTTTCAGTGTTTGGTCGGTAATAAATTGATTACCAAATGGTCAAATTCTGGTTAAGTTTCTCCTGTGAACGGACTAATCATCTTATCTGTTATTGTGTATACATTTTAATCAGCCACCCTTAATGTTAAACACTCATCTTTGCTGTGTTTCAGAATCATGACTTCCCAGGTGAGACAGAACTTCCATCAGGACTGTGAGGCTGCAATCAACAGGCAGATCAACCTGGAGCTGTATGCCTCCTACGTCTACCTGTCCATGGTGAGAGTCTGTGTGTGTAGATAGAGGAGGGATAAAGTGATAGAAGTCGCTGAGTGGGCTCAAATGGGGAAACAGATGTTACAGGCAGACATGGGAAGTATAAGATGATGTTTATCAGTATTTCCGATTCATTTGAACCCTAATGTATACAGATGTGTATACTGCATACAAATGGTTTACTTTCAAACACCCTAACGCGTGTCTGGCTTGCCAATATCCCTACAATGAATGATAGAGCAAAGGATTAGAATGAAAGTAGCCAGGTAGAATTCTGCCATGATAAATACAAGCCAAGGCTAAATTATTAAACATTCTGTGTGTATTAAGTTATCAGTTTGATATGATCAAGTATATGTACTGAGATGCGACAACTGTTTTGTGGCCAAGTGATTAACAAAGGTTGATATTCTTCCAGACAGCTTGTGTTCAGGGGAGGCGCATCGCTTGCCCTCAACATCATGTGCTTTTCTCTAAAGACGGCTTCTGCCTTTTAATCCCAAACACAGTTGTGTCTATATATAGAATAGTTTCTCTTCGTTATGTAGTTCTGGAAATATTTTACAAAATCTAATGTTTGTATAAAGAATTAAACCACAGTAGTTTTTTTTCAGATATTGTGTTTTGTGGTTCTTGTTTGCTTTTCAGTAAAGTAATACAGTTTTATTACATTCACTAAAATTAAGAGTATGTGACATTAGTTTTGTTCGTTTAAAATTAATGTAGTCATGGAATCAACACAGTACTTTGGGATTATTGTAGAACAGCAGAATATGACTCATGTAGTTCAGGAAATGTACCCTGAGTCACTAAGAGATGTGTTTTGTTCCTATTTCCATTATGATGAAAGTTACATTTTTCTTCTCTTACCAAATATCAGAATATTAATCTTATCATGTGGCTTTTAAAGTGTGTGCAATAACCTCCAGATAATGGATATCTAAAGGCTTTAACATTCCCCATTATCTCATTCACAGTCATACTACTTTGACCGGGATGACCAGGCATTGCACAATTTTGCCAAGTTCTTCCAAAACCAGTCGCACGAGGAGCGTGAGCATGCTGAGAAGCTAATGAAACTACAGAACCAGAGAGGCGGGAGGATCTTCCTTCAAGATATCAAGGTAATATATTTGATCTGAAGTGTTTGGTCTACTGTGTTTTTAACAAATGCACTGTACTCCTTCTTGCGGGTTATCATACGACTCATGTTGGGAGGGCAACATGATGCAAACAAGATACAGAGGGTGTATGTGCTTTGCCGCTTATCTTTCTTGCACACATTAACAGCCCCCAAAGCTAAAGGAAAACCCTAAGCGGGAAACGTACTTTGAAATGATAGCAACGCCTGGGCGAGGTCATAGTCCTCTTCCTCTTATTAATGATTGTCTCACTGTTCTCCTGACCTGCTCTGTTGCAGAAGCCAGAGAGGGATGAGTGGGCCAGTGGTGTCGAGTCCCTTGAATGTGCCCTGCAGCTTGAGAAGAGTGTCAACCAGTCACTGCTGGATTTGCACAAACTCTGCTCCGATCACAATGACCCACATGTGAGTATGAAACTGTCTCTCCAAATTCACACAGCCAAGCATCAGAAAACACATTTTAGTTTCAGAGAACACAAATCCCAAGTCTTAAAAGATTAAATAAGCATACAATTATTTTTGATTTACTATTAAGTACATTAGATAATCCGGTTAATGGATTCAAATGATGTTATCGCTTTATTAATTTAAAATTCTCAGTACAGCGGTGATAGTTTAAAGCAGATGTACAAAGTGGCATTTAGTGTATGAACCCTGATGATTTAATTGCCTCTGTCTTTCAGATGTGCGATTTCATCGAGACACACTATTTGGATGAGCAGGTGAAGTCCATCAAAGAGCTGGCAGATTGGGTGACCAACTTGCGCCGCATGGGTGCCCCTCAGAATGGCATGGCCGAGTACCTGTTTGACAAACATACTCTGGGCAAAGAAAGCAGCTAAATCCGTCCAGAGTACATTACACATGCATTCTGTCTTATATGAATATTTCTTCCTCACTCAGTTTTTCAAATTATTAAGCCATCTGCATGCTACTGTCTCTGCATTTAAACCTGTTATATTACTGTGGTTACTGCATTTCCTCCATATTACAGATACTTCCATACACGTCTGTTCTCAAAGCTGAGCTTTTCCATTCACAGCCCACGCTTACATCTTGCAGTCTTTATGCTGTCAGCTATGAGCACCACATTAAGATATAATTGCTGTATTTTATGCCAGGAGTTGTTGGTTAAGCCGAATAAAACGAACTATTCTGAATAAGTTGTTTTTTTATGTCTGTTTAGAAACAATCATTTCATTGTTTTGTAGAGCTCCATGTCTGCAAAGCAGGAAACACACCTGTCAAATCTAAATCTAGTATGGTGACATGTTTTCACTTCCTTTTTTGGGTTTCAAACAAAACTAACAGGTACTGAGCAGAGTGACTAGCCCTCACTGAGTGCAGCCTTTATATCTTTCTACTTTTCTTTCATAAAGTATATCAGTGGATCTGGCTTTCATAGTCAAACAACTGGAGGACATGTTTTGTAGAATTTTACTAAAGTCACAGTTGACCAAAATGTAAGTGCTACAAGTAGCAATATAACAATCAATCATTAATTATACTGTATACAAATGAGAATGAACAGCTCCCACATCGCCTGTCAGGCTAAGGTGTTCATGCTTCTTCGAGTTCCACCAGCACACCGTCGCAGTCTTTGGGATGAAGAAACATCACCGGTTTCCCATGCGCACCTATTCGGGGCTCTGGAGACAGAGTTCTGATGTTCTTTGCTTTCAGGTCTATTATTGCAGCTTTGATGTCGTCCACCTGCAACCGAACAGCCAATTTAGAGGATTATTATTCTTAGTTCAGATAGTATGAACACATACTTAATAAATAATTAAAAAACACATGAAAGTACACAAATGCAAAGACTTATTTACTGACAGGTTGTACTAAGATTTAACTTGTGCTAATTGTATTACCATCGGCCTCCAGTCCAGTCATACCAAACACAAACAGCTACATTAAACAAACTGATAACAAGGCATTCTCTTTTGTGAAGTAGTTCCGTAGAGAGATTATAATTTGAAAACACATTTTTCTATTATCAAAGTATCGTAACCATAACTGAACAGGGCATTTCAAGGAGCAGCAAGAAGTATTTAGAGGTATCATTTGGCAGAAACTAAATATTCACATCTGTTTTCATGAGTGTATAATCACATGCATGGGATTAATGAAGTTTTCTTTTTATTTGAATAAGGTATTGCTGCTGATGCGAAGTTTGAAGGAATTTAGGATCATACATAAATTACCCTGAGAGCTAAAGTAGTTTTCCCAGTGAGAAGTGGGAGGTTGCAATCTCCAACTTCACCACTCGATGTCACTAGATCCTACGCACTCTCCTTTAAGAGTTGGACAATAAACTTGCCTGTGCTCTCTGGTGGACAAACTATGAAATGATAATATTTTTCTATATGAATAAGATACGTGTTTATCTTACACCTACTTTATATGCCCACATATTCACCAACATATCTGAAGTGAGCTACAGTGAAACATCCAATAAAAACAGACAAGTAAATGCCAAGTCCTGATTACTGGCCAGTTGAGGCTGCACATTTGGACAAATTATGACCATTCTCAATTAGTGACAACATGTTGTTATAAGTTAAATTTGATGAATGTCTGCTGTAAGGAAAATGCTATTCAAGCAGATCTGAAGGTAAAAGTTGGTCCTACCCAGCACTGTTAATTGTAACTAACACCTGAGGTATACTTGCCTCAGAGCTGCCTCACCTCTATACAAATGTGGTGCATCCCTCCCGACTTATTCTTCTGTAAGAAGCCAGCGATCGGGCTCTTCTCCCCAAGAGGAAGGAGCAGCTCCAGCTTTGTGTTGCCCAGCTCCACAAACACTGTGTAGACGCCATGCTCGGGCAGAGGCACCTTATCACTCACTTTGGCTCCTAGGACATCACGATACAGAGCCGTGGCCTTGTCCATGTCAGGCACAGCAATGGCGATGTGGTTCAGCCTCCCAAGCTTCCACACTGACCCAGGGATGCCCTGATGGAGGGCTGCTGTGGTTGAATGTGCTCTCAGGAACCTGAGACTAGAACATCTGAAAAGACCTGAAACTAAAAAATGAATTTAGTGAGATGATTTGTATGCACAGTGTGCATAATTAACCTCTGTACTTATGGTTTACCCTTTTTAACCCCGATAGTAGAGGTGGACCAAGTACATGCATACCTGTGCTAAAGAGTATCAAGTATTTTTAAAGTTGAACTGTATTCAAAAATAAAGGCATAATTTGCTTGCAACTTAGACATTCATAATGTCTTGAATTTATAATTGACATTGAAGTAATTGTTACATTATACTCATCAAAAATGTATGGCAGTCACGTCAGTTAAAGAACAATACATTCTAAACTATAAGTTTGAGGCGTGATGTTTTTCATGTGATAAAAAGTATTTCCCTTACATTTGTATACGTCAGTACAGATACTCAAAATAGTCTATTATGTAATGTAACAAAGAATTTCTACCCAATTACAGTCCACCGATGGCTATAAGGCCAAGAATCGTCTTTCGCCACAATTATTGATGGTATCATATTTATTCTGCTTCAGCTGGCTCTAACTCTTCTCTTAGCTATATGATGTTTACACCGAGTGAACCGGGCGGGACGTGTACGCTTGTCTGATACGGGTGTCATGTTTTGATGGGGAACTGAAATCGACACCTTTACGTGTTGTCAGATCACCGAACCAAACGGATCACAGGACAAGTTGGCCAACAATAACAACACGGGGTTTCACTGAGAGAGTTACTTAATTGCAGTATTCATGGCGCTGCAAACATACTTGAAGATCTACAATAAACAACAGAATCCTTCCTGACATTTTCGGTTACGAAATACACGCCAGGAATGCCTTCACATGCGTTTTGAAGTTGGATTATATTCGACACAAACCAACCTGCAACCTTCATCGCGGTGGACGCCATGTTTATACTCCCGGAACCAAACAGCAGAAGAGTTCCTCGGAGAGCCTATTTATTTGCGACACCGGCGAGCACCGCCCGACACATGTGAGGGTAACGATGGCCAGTGGAGATATGTGGAGCATGTTGGAGGAGAGTGTAAAGAAAATAAATGTCAACACAGCACATCCGGAGAATTTTCTGAGGCAAGTTCTATCAGTCCTTAAGTTAGTGATGATGGAAAACGGGTTGCAACGTTGTTTGAGGATCATCTAGCCAGCTGCTAGCTTGAGCAGACTGTATGCAAAGCTTCGGCACAATTAGCCTTAACAACGTGTTTCTGTGGGTAGCAGGATGTCAACTTCAATCCTAGAAGTTAACAATAGCTTTTTATTATTTACCATACTTCAGGTTTGCTGTAACAATTCCCTGTGTTTTAATTGACTGTTTGAACAGAATGTTTACATTTGGAAAAGTCTTTTTTAATATGGAACTATGACTGACGAACAAAGCAGACCTGCATCTGAACGTAGCAGCTCTGACTGATCATTACACTACAACACGACTGTTAGTTTTCTCAATAAGAATCTAGCCAATCTAGTTGTATTCAGAAAAGGGGAACAGCTAAAAGATCAGTTCAGTACTGATGAATGATGTGTGATTGTGGGACTTAATTTTTTCTAAGACAGTCAACTTTTGTAGTACACCAAAACCAAAGAGTAACATAATTTAAATAACAAAATACATTTTCAAATTGGAGGTTTGAGTTATACTCAATTTGTTCTGTTCTTTATGAAGTACAATAACTATTACAGAGCCCTATAGTCTGTCATTATACTGCAGTGTAGTGACACATTTAGGGATTGTTTAATGCATAAAAAATGCTTTGTTGTTTACGTTATGACTTAAGAATGCACATTCAAAATCAGCCTCTACTTCATAAGTGTCTTTTTGCAAAATACAGACAAATATGACCTCGTTATTAAAAGATGACTCACTGTATTGGTTTTGTGTTTCCAATTTTGCAGTCTCCAAGATGGAGTGGCAGCAGACTTTACGTCGCTCACTAAGACCCTGTATGATCTCCACAAGGCCCAGGAGCCTACACATTATAAAGGCAGCCCATTGGCTCAGCTGGTGGTGGAAAACTTTGATGAAGAGCAGATCTGGCAGGAACTGGAGCTTCAGAACAACGCTGTACTGAAACACTTTAACAATGCAATTAATGAGGCTTTGTCAGATGAGACGCTAACGGTACTGGAGGAGGAGGAGGAGGAAGAGACTGAGGAAGGAAATGCTGATGAGGAAGAAGGAGACTTGCACGACAGTTTGGATGAAGAGGAGGAAGAAGAGAAACCACACAGGCAGTTGATGGCTGAGGGTGGAGCAGAAGGTTACTCAGACGAGGGCTCTGATTTAGATTTTGATGTGGATGCCCTGGAAAAGCGAGAGAAACAAAAGAAAGTGCTTGCAGGGAAATCCTCCAAAATTAAGGGGGTTCCCTCTGAAGTTGATGATACATTCTTCAAGCTGTCTGAGATGGAAACATTTCTTGATGATATGGACAAGCAAGAAGGGAAGGAGAATGAGGATGAAAATGGCGTAGACTATTTTCAGGACCTGCCCTCTGATGATGACGATGATCTTGACTTAGAATTGATTTCTACCAAAAAGCTAAAGAAAAGCGCTGTATGTATTGTGTTACACTTACAAATTTAAAGGTCAGCTTTTCATTTTGGACCAGATGATGAGATATCGTAATTATTCTTTAAATTAACAGGTAAAGAGCTCCAGGAATCTCAAGTACAAGGACTACTTCGACACTGTTGAGGGTGCAGCAGCTAAAGCAGATGACAAGTCAGATGGTGAGGATGACAGCATGGATGAGGAGATGGAAGATGATGAAGAAGAGGATGATCCTGATGGTGAAGAGGAGGATTACGAAGAGTAAGTGTGATTCAAATTGAGTACAATGTATAATAAAATACTTGACTTTGTGTTTATGAAATATGGCTGCATTACAGGTACAATGTGAAGCTGATCACAGCATGTTTTGTGTCTACCTTTTACCAGGGATGAAGATTTGATTCAGTCCAAAGCCGCTCTCAAAAAAGTGACCTTTAACCTCTCTGGGGATGAAGGCAGTGAGGGAGAGGACTTGGCGGACATTTTTGGAGGAAAGTCCTCAAGCTCAGCAAAGTCTGAATCAAAGTCATCATTTGAGAAACGGCAAGAGAAGGTAACAGGATTGAAATCTTGCTTGTTTTGCATGTTTACATGTGATATAAAAGTCAAGATTTATGGGTGAGGTTTAGTGTAGACGATAACTGCATTCATTCGGGGCAACACTGGAATCTTATTGACACCTGTATGTTTGATGAAGATGGCTGAGAATGGTACCAGGCTTAAATGCAGACTGTTATGCTTTGACCATGATGCCTGAGCGAGCCCGAGCTGCTTGATTCATGTAAACGGCAACCAGGGTTTTCTAGCAGTTACTACTTCCTGTTGCAGATGTCAGAGAAGATCGATCAGCTGGAGAAAGCAGCTCTGGCCGGGAAGTCCTGGCAGCTGTCTGGAGAAGTTACAGCTCAAAGTCGTCCAGAGAACAGCATGCTGGAAGAAGATGTGGAGTTTGAGCAGACGTCTAGGACGGGTGGGTAGCTCCTCCTGCTTTTTTTTTAATCTGTATGCTGACAAATCTTTGGATGTTTTGGATATATATAATGTTATGCCATTTCATCCTTTACTATTTGAATTGTGAAAATGTCCTTGCTCTTTTAGCCCCTGCTGTCACAGAGGAGACCACACTACAACTTGAAGACATCATCAAACAGAGAATTAAAGACCAGGTTTGTACACGGTTCACAATAATGTGTATTTTACATTTTCTGAAAGGATTTAAGTGCTTCTATGTTTGCCTGATTATAACTCACTACCTTTGATTCGTCTTTCTGCAAGGCGTTTGACGATGTGGTCCGAAGGGAGAAACCCAAAGAGGAGGTGTTTGAGTACAAGAAGAGGCTAACATTAGACCACGAGAAGAGCAAGCAGAGTCTGGCAGAAATCTATGAGCAGGAGTACCTCAAGCAGACCCAGGTTCGACTTTAATCTTGTTTCCACAGTTACAAAAACACTTATTAGCAGGTGGTGCATCCAATTTTTTGGTACTTTCTTAAATATAATTTCAGCAAAAGACAGAGGAGAAGGAGAACCCCGCCCATGTAGAGATTCAAAAGCTTATGGACACACTCTTCTTAAAGTTGGATGCCCTCTCCAACTTCCACTTCACACCTAAACCAGTAGGTTTGCCTGACAGCATTTACAGTTTGATTAACTCTTTTCTATACGGGTGTGTTGGATAGCATCAGGCTCAAGTCACTCATTTATCATTTCGTTCGCAGCCTGTACCTGAGGTGAAAGTGGTGTCCAACTTGCCTTCTATTACGATGGAGGAGGTGGCTCCAGTCAGTGCTAGTGATGCTACACTGCTTGCTCCAGAAGAAGTCAAGGTTTGTCACTGGACATATTCAACAATTTATCCAGACGGTGGTACATTTACTTACATTGTGTGTCTAAAAATACTGTGTACCCACAAAAGGAGAAGAACAAAGCAGGTGACACAGTGGCTGATTCTGAGAAGACATCCACCGATAAGAAGCGCGATAGACGGCTCAAGAAGAAGGTGAAGCATTTCAAGGTCAAGGAAAAGGAAAAGAGACAGAAACTTAAAGAGGCCAGTAATGCCGGAGTGAACAAAAAGCTATCAAAGGCTGAAGTGGCAGAAAACCTGAAGAAAGTCACAAAAGGAGGCAAAGCTACCATAATGAAGGTGAGTACTTTATCTTGTGTTCCTTCTAACATTGTTCAGATCAGTTGGCATTCACAGGTCTGTGTTTGTCCCTTTTCTCACAGTAGGAAAACAGAATCATGTTTTTTTTAAATTCTCAGTCATCAATTGCTGTTTGCTGAGTATACCGCCCGAATGATATAAACTCTGACTGTAGCCCCTAATATTCTAAGTAATAGTGATGAAAAAGTTGGAAGACTTATCTTAATCTTTTTTTTTTTACTCAGGTGTTACATTTAAAAGGGAACTAGTCACCCTTCACTTGGCTAATATGGTGTTCTTCTTTTTCAGGACGAGGGAAAGGACAAAGCTCTGCGGTCCTCTCAAGCCTTCTTCTCTCAGCTGCAGGACCAGGTCAAAAGTCAGATCAAAGGTGCAAAGGATCAACCTTCAAAGAAGAAGAAACACAAAGAGGTTTCTGCCAGCAAACTCAAGTTATAATAACTAATGTTTTGTTGTGGAACGTCATTTTGTTGTACAGATTCTTTCTCTCTCTTGACTAAGCTGAAATATATTTACTCTGTAAATCCTTTATAAGATGTTTTCTTTTTAATTAAAAGGAAGTATAAACCAAATGTCTTTGTTTGTTTGGCAATGAGTAGAGTATTTTTCAACCAAAATAATGTTAGTACATATTTAGATGCTTGGAGTCAGGCTCATTTGCTACTGTTAAGTAGTGTAATTTATCACAAATAATTAGAGGCCAATTAGATGTCTTGAATGCAAAATATTTAAAGTAAAGATGTCAAACTAGTTGCACGTATCTCCAAATAGTACACTTAAGAGAAAGTATTAAGCTCTCACTACAGAAGACACTTGCATCAAAATCAAAAAAGTTGGACCCCTCAAATGTATGTGAGTCCAGAAATAAATATACATTCAGTTTGTACTCACATCGAACATTTCATTTGAGATTATGGTTGCTCAACTTGGAATCATTTTTTTTACGTTAAAGTTACTTCTTTTTTTTTTAACAAACTCGGTGAAGGGGGATTTGTGTAAAGGTACAGCAATCAAGTACAAATACTCACATATAGTACTTACGTTCAGCGTTTCTACTCAGTTACTTTCTACGACTGATTATAATTGCAATGCTCTACTAGCTTCTTGTTTGTTTTAAGTAACCAGTAAATAAAAATATATTTAGCCATATGCAGAAGAAAGTGAAACATTCCTTCTTTACAGAAAGCGCGGGTTAAGAATGTAAACTCTCAAAAATGTTTAATTCTTCGGCCTTATTACTTCTTAATTGAACGAAACATGAGTATTTCAGTGAAGTATTCAGATTACACCTGAACTCCTGTTTGACACAAAGTGCGACGAGCCCGCCCCCGACCGAAAATACACATAACGTCACTGTCGATAATCGCGGAAGTGGACGACGGAACAGCAGACGGAACAACACAGACAGAAACAAACAAGTTGGTTGTGTACGACTGACTACTTCAGCCAAGTAAGTTGCTGTCATTTCTTTGTCGGCGATCAGAATAACTATTTGTCGCTTTGTTATCACCCCGTTCGTGAAACAACTTGAGTATGTTGGCCACGTTTGTGTGATTTCGCTTACGCTGGGCGAGAGGTTAATGTTAGCCTAGCTAGCGTTAAAGCTGACAGAAAAGAAGACAGCAACCTCTTGCTAATGGCCGGGGCCGGAAGCCCACGCGTGTTTTAGATTTTTTAAATTTCCGATAACAGTATGGTTAAACGGTAAATCGGTGAAATAGTCGAGTAATTGCGTAGATGTAGCTTATGTTTTAGTAGCATGATTAGTCATTGTGTCAGCTAAAGCTAACTTAACTGTTTCGAGCTGTAACGCGTAACTGAATTCCCCTTCCCAGTCTCTGAGTATTTTGAGATGTTGTACTTGGAGTCATTTTGTATAGTCAGTCAGCTGCGATGGGTTGGTCATGCTCACATGATTGAATGACTCACTGGAGCCGAGTTCGGGGTGAACGTAAATGGACTCTGTAGGTTTCGGTTGTAAACCCTCGTCTTGGGAAGGTTCCTCTCATGATCTATTGTCCACAGAGACCCTATCATCATGTTGGGAGGAGGCTTCAAAGCAGAGAGACTAAGAGTCAACCTCCGGCTGGTCATCAACAGACTCAAGCTCCTGGAGAAAAAGAAAAGTGAGTTCTTTGCCGGTCCAATTCTCCCTCTGTTGATATCATGGCAGTCCTGTGAGATCAGAGGGCTGTCACAACCATTGTTAAGACAAGTGTGTTTCATGTTTGTCCGTCTTCCTGATAAAACAATTTTACTTTTTTCCTACTCGCATTCATTAATTTGAAATAAAGCTGAGCTTGCTCAAAAGGCGAGGAAGGAGATTTCAGATTATCTGTCATCAGGAAAGGATGAGAGGGCACGAATCCGTGTGGAGCACATTATCAGAGAGGACTATCTAGTTGAAGCCATGGAGATCCTGGAGCTTTATTGTGACCTGCTGCTGGCTCGCTTTGGCCTCATTCAGTCTATGAAGTGAGTGACAGTTTTATTGTATTGATACACAGCATACCTAAATGATGGGAACGCTCTGTCATAGCCTCACCTGTATTTATTTCATTCTTAATCCATTCCTGTTTCTTTATTTAGGGAGCTTGATCCAGGGTTACAGGAGGCAGTGTCCACCCTTATCTGGGCAGCCCCTCGTCTCCAGTCAGAGGTGTCAGAGCTCAAAATTGTAAGTAATGTGTAACTATCAATATTGTCAACAACTGACTGAACAGCTTCTGTGTATTAATTACTATCAGGACAGTTTTTACAATTTTATCTCAATGCTTCTCTCAGGTGTCCGACCAGCTATGTGCAAAATATAGTAAGGAATATGGCAAGCTGTGCAGGACAAACCAGATTGGGACAGTCAACGATCGGGTAGGCATTTTTTTCCTCCGACTGTCCTGACTCTGTTAAAAAAATACATGAACATGTAGCCAAGGGGCGATTTAATCTAACTTAATCAAATATCTGATATGTTTGTAGCTGATGCACAAACTGAGCGTGGAGGCCCCACCCAAGATCTTAGTGGAACGCTACCTGATAGAGATAGCCAAGAATTACAATGTGCCATATGAACCTGACGCAATGGTCCGGGTAAGTAATGCAAATCTGAGTTTAATCAATACGAAGGATGAATGCATTGTGTTTGTTTCTTCACCTGTCAACACGTTTTCCCCGACAGCCTGAGGTGTGTCCTGGAGAGGAAGCAGATCTGATTGACGTGGACAATGACAAGAGGTCTGGAGGAGGCGGAGGAGGAGGTGGTGGTGGAGGTTTCACTGCTCCTGGGGCCATGCATATGCCCATGCCTATGCCCATGCCTATGCCAATGCCATCAGCTTTCAACTATCCAACTCCCAAAGGAGCCGTAAGATATATCTTTTTAAAGAGCCTTGTTGGTCTGATGTACATTTGTGTATTCGTTTTGAATGTGCTCCTAAACACACTTATAAACACATTTTATATCATAACATCAATTTATTTTGGTTAATTAAGTAAGCATACTGCAGATAAAATTACCTGTTGGGAATGTTTCTTTTGGCTAGTGTAGTGACCTGGCGAATGGAAATATTTTAAAGCACATTGCCTTAAATATGCTTCTGTCACTGTTGGCAGAATAGAAGTGAATACAATTTTCTTTGTGGTGCTCGATGCAATTAATTATTTTATGCCCTTTAATATTAATACATGCAACCTTTGGAAATATCTGTAGGCAATTGTTGGTATTTTCTACATAAACAGTTTTCAGTGATCCCAATTGTAAAGAAGATTAACCATTTTATTAAAATAAAAAAAAACAAATATAGTTAATGTGGCGTGTGAGAAACACTGTTTATCAGTGATCAAATGTCAAGTAATGTTAGGACTGAAAACATTAATACTTGCGTTGATCTGATTGATACATTTACTGTGGGTAGCTGCTTATCAGACTTTCTTGTGTTCCTCCAGGAATCGTTTAATCCTTCCTTTGGAACCTACAACAACTTCCAGCCACCCATGGGAGGAGGGCAGCCCCCTCAGCTGCCCACTTCTCCCCCCACATATGAGTCTGTAAGTGACCAAAACCCTCACATCCATGCCCCCTTCCTGTTCCCACAGAAGGACGGACAGGGCAGGGCAGGGCACCACTAAGGGAAGAGCAGTTCATTTAGTTTGCTTGCAGTCTGTCTTTCCTCTACACTTTTACGTTATTTCTCAGAGTAGACTTTGTTTCTGCTTTATGTGTTAGTTTTAAAACTACTAACTTCTAACGGTGTCCTGCTCTGAACAGTGCAGAGTATTATTGAACTCCAGCTAGCTGTGACCTGAAGTCTGACAGACACTGAAGGTGATGGTTTCTCAAAGATCCCCTGGGTTTTACCTTTTACTTCTTTTCTTACTGAATTTTGAAGCTTCCTCTTCATGATTGTTATGTCTTTGTCAATACTAACTTATATCATATTATTTAAATTGAATATGAAGTTATCATAGTCCTTGACATACTTCTTTTCTCCTTAAGATTGATGACCTTACTGACAAACATTCTTTTCCCTCCAAGACCATGGGTGAGTACCGTGAATAACCAACATAAATGAAAGATACAGCTGCAGTATTTTCTTTTGTTTGACATTGTCAACAAATCGCTGGAAAGACCAAAACCAACAATGTGTTAGTCCTCAGTGTTTTCTTGCTGCCCAGATCCTATTTGTTCCTACTTAAGTTGCATGTCAACATTCCTTGATACTCACTGAACACCACAGAAAAGGGAGTATACATATTACGTATGCATATGTTTGACTCTAAATAAACTACCAGGCCCATGTTCTTTATAGTAAAGGTAAATGTGACCTACAGCAATGGCATAAATAAGGGTTTGTTTTGTTATAGTTTTTTGATAGCAACTGAGGCCTGTGGCACAGAGTGGTAACTTACCTTGTATATCAGGTGTTGGCTATATAGGAAATTCTTTTTAAGGATGTTTTGATCTTTTCATAGGATTTGTTGACAATAAGAAAAATGATAGAATATCATCTCATTTAGCATCAAGTTCTCAATATATTCCTCCAATATATAATCTGAGTTGTTGCTCCTGTCTGATTTTCGACAATGGTCTGTTTAAGTTTTCTGACGTCACAGTTAAAGTATTTCTTGCCCTCTGTCCGTGGGAAAAACGCTGTTACTTTTCTTGCCACTTAAATCAACTCGATATTTACATACACTATATGTCTCCCTCAAGGACCCGGCCCATCGACTCATCTATTTGACAACAACGCGCTCCCAGAACTCCCCTCTGTTCCAGACACTCTCCCCACATCTTCCTTCGGCGGAAACACCACAACCTCGGATGACATCGACTTCGATGATCTAACGCGGCGCTTTGAGGACCTGAAGAAGAAGACCTAAGTGTTATATGCCTGGTCTAAACACACGCATACACAGACACACACAGGAAATTCAAAACGTTCAACGCTTTTATTGTGATTTATATCTTTCTCCCTCTTTCCAGCGTTGTTTTATTTTACACAGATACCACAAGGTCCTTTATTCTTACCTCATGTAGATAAATATGACCATATTACTGAGGGCATGATTGCTTATTCAACCTTTTCCAATTGTAGAAAGCTTGTTTCTTTGGTTAGGCAGTACCAGTGTCTGTTTTAATTTCTTTATATATATATATACACATACATTATAACATACAATCATGTGGGTCCTGACCCTGCACACTCCCCCTCATTTAGGGTCTCACAGACTTTTAAACTTTCCCATTTGTCTGTGTCGTACTGTATAATCAAACCAAGACTTGTATTGTTGCTTGTTGCAGTATGATCTTCGCCATGATGTCACACAGTCTTGTCTCAGACCAGTCAAACAAGTCCGACTGGCTGCCCCAGTTTGTTCTTAAGCTGGCATTCACATTGACATACTCACCAGGTTGTCTTTGAGGCGAGGCTGCTGTACCCTATAATTAGTTCCATAAAGGTTTCAGGAGGTTTACAATACATATTTTCGATGTTATGTCCGTCACTTAGTAAAGAGAATTTTCACACACCTTACAGATTTTGAGCTTCTCAAACTTAATTTTTTTATGTATAGCAGAAATAGTGTGTGTGTGTGTGTGTGTGGAGCCACTCTGAAAACACTTGTGGGGACATGTCAAGCCTGTTCTGTCCATCTTTTATAAGGGTGGTGGGCAAAAATGCAGAGTGTGTGGAAATCTGAACTAACATCCAATGATCCTTATACAAATGATTAACCTGTACAGGGAATGGGTTTGGTGATAAGGAGTTAAGTATTTGACATCTGTTTTATGTATTGTATCTCCAAATAAAGTTGTATTTGGATGTATAATGATCAGTTCTACCAAATACCCAGACTTTGCTCCCTATTGAAGTACCTGATATATAATCAACAGTAGACCCAACTTAACCACTCTTACCTGATTTAATTGATTGGATGTACATATTGACCACAGACTTATTTAATTGTTTTGTGTTGTGTCTTGTGTATCTTACACATTATGTGCATTTACATTTGCCTTAGTTACCATCTTTCATCAGGGGCCTTGCCAGTCCATTTATTCTCCGTTGAGACTGGATTCATGTTACCTGCAATTGGTCTCTACTGATTATTGTAATCTCCACTCGACATATAAACTAAATCTTTTTGAGTTTGGTTTTCTGCAGTGGATGAAGAAATGTCTGTATTGTAAATAGAGGGTGATGGGACTTTTTACTTCTGAGAAAGGGTGAAAGGGTTTTGTTGTCATGCAGACGCAATGCTTTCCTCCACCCTAACCACACCCAGCTCTGCTTTCATAGCTAATGCACGGTGGCCTTGAATGAAATGATTCAGCAGTTTCTGGAAGCACATCTCAAAGCTTCTAAACATGGTTTAGTAATAGTTTTACATTTCCTAGAGAAGGTGGGAATTATTTACACT
>CAAKHC010001322.1:5658-17620 GCA_901007825.1 Macroramphosus scolopax
CCCCCCCCCTTTTTAAACCCCCCCCCCCCCCCATCAGCCTGCAGCTGCACATCTCTCTTCAACAGCATCACATTAGATGTTGATCGCCTCAGTGGTGTCGTTTACAGTGTGGACAAAATGAGACAAACCTGCTTCATCTACCAGAACTAATACCGTCACGACGCCATCGTTTCCACCCTTAAAGTCGGGACCATTAGACGTTGATCATTCAAGTTTTTTTAAATCACAAGTGAAAAGCCGTTGCTGGCTTGTTTTTCAGCATCATTGATTGATGTTCGACTTCAGCAAGTCAGACAACCAGGCTGGAACACTGGTTACTCTCACTGCAACTTCTGTCTCAGATTTTCAGTTTGGTGAACACTTTTAGTGGATCACTTACTTCTGTAAGGATTTATGTCTGTTATAAAGCATTAAAGTCATTTGGTGAGATGTGGGAACATGTTGACGTTACTAAAATACGACGGTGACGATCCGACAGTCTGGGGAAAAGCCGTTGATCCTGGTTACATAAAACTCTTTTTGTGAAGATAAAACTGAAAGTCAGCCCAACAAAAATAATTAAAAAAAAACTCACTACACAAAACTATGTTGAATGTGGGCCAAGCTGGAGCAGGGTGTTGGTCAATAAGCTGTGATGGATGTTTACAACCGACAGTTCACCTTCAAGTTCTGACTGCTCCTATTGTTAAACCCGGTGCTCTGTTTGATGATGTCATCAGGGTCCCAGTTCTCAACTATAAATACCATGAACAAAACCAATCGTGTAATAAACTGCAGTGGGACTGATGAAGCTGCTATCAGTTTTATCCAAGCCGTCTCTACAATGTCAGGATCTGTGTTTCGTTGTCCGGCTGCCATGCAGGTGCAGGTTGGGCTCAGTGTCTTGCTCAAGTGTACCTCGACATTTGATTGAACTTTGCGGAGAACCAGAAAGCGGTGTTGTGTGGTCTTGAGCTCAGGTGACCTCTGTGTCACTTACGATGTTACTGCTTCCACTATCTTTGACTATCCACACAGTATATCTGGGATCATTGAGCCGGAATAAGCAGAGTAGCATTTATATTCCGTTCTTCGCCTCCCTTCGCCCGTTCCAGCTCTCTGGTGTTATCTGTTATAGCATCTGTTTCATACTCTACTGCCTTCAGGTGCTTCTCTACACTTTGGCTCAGCAAACTGCTTATACTTTTATTTTTCATCTGTGAGTGTGTACAGTAATTCAATTGAACGTTACAGTTTAATTTAATCTTTAATTTTCAAAAGAATAAGAGCACATGTGACATTTTCTTTGAAAGAAAAGTTTATTACGACTGTCTTTATTCTCGTAGCTATAATGTGAGAACTGCAATGCTGTGACAGTCTAACAGGTTAATCAGATCATCTTCCGATATTATAATCCTACAGTTGATTGCAAAGCTTGTAACAGCAGCCGTACTAGTAGATGTTGTTTTGTTGTAGATCATAGAGATAGTTACTGCTTGCAGTAGTGAGAGGAAAGCAGACGTTTTGTTGTTGTAATCAGACCAACACTTCCTGTTTAGAGACTTTATCTCACAGTATCTTCTTACTGATGTTCTTCTCTCTCCTCTTTTCTTATCTCACCTGTTTTTCACTTCCTCGTCCATCCACGCTCACGTTCATATAACCTCCGTCTTCCCTCTTCTCAAACTAACCCGGCTTCCTCCTGCATGTCATCTTACACCTCCTCTATACACCATGTGTGCATATGAACACGTAACAAACCTACATTGATCTCAATATATATCATGTCACTCATGTCTCCACATTAAAAAATATATCGTCACGCATTCATTGCATTCTATTATCTCATTGATTATCCCAAACACCTTGCTCACATGATCAACCCCACCTCAGACCCCATAAACCCATCTGAGGATGACCTCTTCCACTTCTTTGATAAATACCCAACTCCCATGCCAGACACCAGCACTCCTATGATTCCCCCGGTGGGGGTCCAAGCGGTGGCCATCTCCTCGGACTCTGTTCGTGTCTCTTGGGCCGACAACTCCATGAACAAGAACCAGAAATCATCTGAGGTCCACTATTACTCCGTCAAGTGGAGGACCAGCTACTCCACCAGCGGCAAGTACAAGGTAAAAGATACAATAGATGACCTACATGAGTCACAAAGACTGTGTCAATTTGAAAGTTAATGTATAGCAACCATGTTATGACGTGGACCAGCGGCCGGGCAAAGCAGCTGTATTAGCGATGTCTTCACACACAACTTCCTCTTTTTCCTTCTGATATTTGGAAAGAAATAAACAACCAAGGAAAATGTTTTGTGTCCAGTCTGCAGACACCACGGCGCTCAGCCACACCGTCACCGGCCTCAAACCAAACACCATGTACGAGTTTGCTGTCATGGTAACCAAGGGTCGCAAGTCCAGTACCTGGAGTATGACGGCACACGCTACCACATATGAAGCAGGTAGATTGTGACACACACACACACACACACACACACACACACACACACACAAAAACGAATGTGCCCCAGGTTAAATGCCTGCTATTTAAAGAACATCTATCCAACACCATCTCAGTCTTTCCCTTT
This sequence comes from Macroramphosus scolopax, assembly GCA_901007825.1. Lineage (NCBI taxonomy): Eukaryota > Metazoa > Chordata > Actinopteri > Syngnathiformes > Centriscidae > Macroramphosus > Macroramphosus scolopax. The sequence continues at coordinate 8,234 of CAAKHC010001322.1, forward strand.
CTGTACCTTTAAAGCTCCGAGCTCGGCTCCCAAAGACCTGACGGTGATCAGTCGTGAGGGGCGACCCCGCGCCATTTTAATTAGCTGGCAACCACCGATGGAGGCCAATGGACGAATAACCGGTGAGTGTTCACACAAACTACCAACAACAAGTAACACTGTACTCCCTACATACACCCAGATACTGCTCATCATTAGATATAATAGTTGTATATATTTGGATTAGCCTGCTGATTAGGCTGAAATCAGTGAAGATTGTTGAATGTTTTTAACCTATTAATCTTATAAGTTCTCGCCTCGCAGGTTACATCCTTTACTACACACTGGATAAGAACGTGCCTATCGATGATTGGGTGATGGAGGCGATCAGCGGAGATCGGCTGACCCATCAGGTCGTTGATCTGAACCTTGACACCGTGTATTACTTCAGGATTCAGGCCAAGAACGTAAAAGGAGTCGGCCCGCTGTCGGAGCCCGTCCACTTCAGGACATCCAAAGGTCCGATTGTCAAAACACGTTTTATATCTAAATGTACTTTCTCTTATATTTTAAGTTTGTTTAAACACATTCCCTCTGTGTCCTGAACTAGAACACCCAGACAAGATGGCTAATGATCAAGGTAGGATTCACCCTGCTGGTGTGTCTGTCAGTTTGTGTGAGAGTTTTAAATTATCATGTCAATGATAATTTATCGGGCGGCAAAACAAGATAATTTATTTCACAAGAGGAAGAATCTCTGTCTAATATTTCTGTTACATCATAATGACCTCATCCTTTCCTTCTTCATCAGTTTTCTCAGTGTGTGTTTTTGTTCCATCCTGATGTTTCCGTCTCCTTGTGGTCGTACAGGTCGAGGAGGCGACCACGCCTACTGGCCGTCTGACACCAACCTGATTGACAGGAGCAGTATAAACGGTATGTGGCTCATATACTGCAGCCTGTCTGCCAGTTGGTAACGTAACGACAACATTATTAAACATAGTTTGATGTAGGCATTGACAGCGACAGGAAATTAGCCCGTAGTTTCCAATATTACACTATGAATTACAAAATACTGACTATCATTATTTATATGATATTGAAGTTGCTGTTATTGCAGTTTTCATATTTAATTTGGAGCAGCTTTCTGTTCTGTATTAAATCTATGATTTCCAATGAACTACAATATATTTATTTTCATGTTGACATATTTAAATCATCCAAAAATGATGTATTGCTTTCAATATCTTTACTATATATATATATATATATATATATATATAACTCCTGACCAGAACATAAGGAGGATGATCCTCCACAGAGGTCAGGGTGTGAGGTGATTCAGGGTGTGAGGTGATTCAGGGTGTGAGGTGATTCAGACTGTCCCACTGGAGGATGGTCCAGCAGTGTTTGTGTGTGTAACATGAAGAATCGAATGTTTGAAGCATGTCGTTGTGGTGAAGCCAGAGGCGATCATGTATCGGTCCTCTCTGATCTCTGCCCTCCTCTGGCTCAATGAAATTCATGTGCTCCACGTGATTTCATCTCTTTCAAAGTGCCGTCCGTTATACGGCCGAGTTTTCTCTCACTTGAAATAAAACAACATCAGAGCCAGTTTGCCTCCGACTGTTTCCAGCAGGTCACAGCTCCGTCGTCTCGGTGCTCAGGTGATCTGATCTATCGTGTCCGATCGCTTGTGGCCGTTTGGCACCACAGGGTTGCTGCTGAAGGACAGCTTGACCAAAAGTTTCTTCGTTTCCTTTGTCATGTGTCTGAGAGGGGGTGTTGTGGAGCTCTTACAGCTCCGGGCACGCAGCAATTACAGTTAAAATATCAATATCTTGATGCAAAAGAAACAACCAGCCGCATGCCGACACTATAAATCAGTGCACGAGGAGGACTGAGATCTGTAGGACTACTACTCTTCGTCAGCCTGTCTGCTGCCCTGAAAAGAAATCTGTGGGTCTCTTTGTTCCTCTTTATTAACGATGAGCAGCAGGCTGCTCCGAAGTTGCAGACGTTCTTCCCACTTTAATCCTCCCAGACTAATGATGGAAAGACATTTCTCTGCTAGCTATTGTGCTACTTGTGTAATTTGTGGGTTTGGGAGTTTCACCACGGAGCTGATCTCTTTGCTTTGTTATCTTTTCTTAGGGGGGTAATAGAACCTGTTTGTCATTGGAGAGCTTTAAGACATGTCGTTAGATTAAATACTGACCAAACCATTTCTTTAAATGTAACTACATTACAATCAGATAGAGAGGACACCTTTGGATCTACGGCAGACGACCCAGTAATATGAATTCAAAAGGTATTAAATAAAGATTGGATGAAAGAAGGATCTGTGGACAGAGTATTACAAGCCCAATATCAAAGTCTTGGGAAGGAACCTGGTATTGAAACAATGAGCGGGCTCATCCACCGTCGGAGGAAATGGATTCCAGTGTATCAATAAGATGTTAGAATCAACTACCATGACTTCTTTATCTGTACGGACAACTGAACCCAAGGCTAAATCCTTTACCCAATATTTTCTGTGCATAACTTTGGGACAATCCATTTACTAATCAAGACTCTACACAAAATAAGTGAAAACATGTTTAAGCTGCAGGGAGAGTCGATGAGTCATCGAAAACATCAGGATTCCTGCTCAAAGCATGTTGGCTGTAATTGTCTGGTACAACGTGATCAGTGGGGCCAATTGAACACATAAAACCATCTTCAACTGCCTGACAAGCCGTTTTAGAATCCATCTACGAATATCTAAAATGATTTAATTCAGTAAAAGCTGTTACATTATGCACCGTGCAGACAAACCTTAGACGTGACACCTTCCAGCCGGGGAGAGGTTTTATCAGGGGACGAGACTTTAGTCTGAAGTTAAATGAAAAGGAAAAAAGCTTTAATGGAGAAGGACGATGAAATCTTTCATCAAAGGGGAAAAAAAAATGAAAAGAAAGGAAAGTGATATTGGGGTTCTCTCGCTGTGGCTGGAAGTTGTGATGGATTGTGTTTTTCATCGAGAGAGACAGACGAATTAAGAAAGAAAGAGGGGAGAGAGAGCGACGGCGAAAGAGGTTAAATGCTTCTCTCTGTCTCACTCGTTCTTCTTCCCCTGTCTTTCCTCCATCTCCTCTCCTCCTTTTTCTTGCTCCCAACTCTCTCTCTCTCTCCTCTTTTCTGCCTCTGTTTCTCCTCTAATTTTCACACCTCTCCACTAATGTCTCCACGGCAGCTCTCTCTCTAACACACTTCCCTCTCCTCTCGATACAGATTTCACGCTCCTGGTGTGTTTCCTATCTTCTCGTTCTCTCTCTGCTGCAAGGTCGAGTTAATGAATGACGGAGCGTGGCATCAATACCGCTCTATCCTTTACACCTGTCATACACTGACACACACAGACACACACAGACACACACTGTTTGGAGATCTGCTGGGACGGCAGCAGAAGCTTCCTGTTGTCAATCAAGGTTTACAAGGGAACTAGTCGGCTTTCATTTTATAGTTCTTTATTAACAGTCAGCATCAGCTGTTTTATTTTAGATGTAAATCAGTATTTGCTGAAAGTAGTCCGGCTCTGGCAGCCCCTCTGGAGCCTGAGCCCCTTATAACCCCTCTTTCTAAACTTCACTTCCCCTATGGCATCTATAGAGTCCCCCATTGGTCAGATGCGTCCACCTCATGGCAGCGCCACACCCCAAAAGAATAGTTACCTCCTGGTCATCATCGTGGTGTCTGTGGGGGCCATCACCGTGGTGGTGGTTGTCATCGTGGCCCTCATCTGCACCCGCCGCTCCACCGCCGAGCAAAGAAAGTAAGTAGTTTCATTCTCTGTGACAGCTGTAAGGGGAAGAAGGCAGATGGTGTCATTAATCAATAGACGTTACAACACTTTGCCTTCAACATTTAACTCTTCTTCCTCTTCACTTCTTCTTCTTCCTCAACTGTGTGTTTCTCATCCTCTGTGTAGGAAGAGAGCGAGCCACAGTGCGAGTAAGAGGAAGGGCAGCCAGAAGGACCTGCGACCTCCTGACCTTTGGATCCATCACGAGGAGATGGAAATGAAGAACATTAAAAAGTCTCCCAGTGTTGCCCCATCTGGACGCAATTCACCCATTCAGTCCTGCCAGGACCTCCCCCAGGTGGTCCACAGCCAATCAGAGAGCCAGATGGGTAGCAAGAGTAGTCATTCAGGTGCAGGACGGATGCTAATTCATTCACATTTATTCTCCATTTCATTGGTTATCTGTATAACCTGATTACTAATTCCATTTTCCTGGACAATCTACCATCATAATAGTAAAGTAAAAAATATTTATGTTACAAAAGTATATAATTTGTGTTTTTTAATAGATCCGTATTTCATGTCATTTATTTTTCATTTATCAAAACTCCACTGTAGCACACTGAAGTTGAAAACGTCAGGTCATCTGCATGCTTAATATTTATTTTCTCATCATGTCTGTGGTGCAAAGTAATGATTTATGTCCTGATTAATACATTCCAATACGGAGCCTGAGTTGTCCTTATTTAAAACAGAGTAAAGACCAAACTTTTATTCTTTTATAGTGATGAATTTTGTTTTAAAAATGTTTTCATGTCCCAGGAGCAGATGGCGACGGGGCGTCCAGCAACATCTCAACTCTTGATCGCTCCCTGGCTGCCAGGAGGGGAACACGAGGCAAGATGATGATCCCTATGGACTCGCAGCCGAGCAACACACGTACGTAAAACGACTCCAAGTTAAGTTGTTACTCCAAAGATTTAACATTTCTGTTGTGAGGGGATCCTCAAATTTGGACACTGCACTTATTTTGCTGTCCATATTTAGCAAGCAAGTACGGAATATTCATCCCATTCTTCAGACATTGAGTGGAACTGTGGTTAATGTGTTCATCAGCGGTGGTCAGTGCCATCCCGGTGCCGGCTCTGGACACCTCCCAGTATCCTGGTATCCTGCCTTCACCTTCCTGCAGCTTCACACACAGCAAGTTCAACCTGAGGCCGATGCCTTTCCCCAGTCTGACAGTGGACAGAGGATACACACCAGGTATGCACTGTACTGCTTGTTTTTTTCAAATACACCGCAGCATTATATAAGTATTTTATTTAAAAATATACACCATGCTTACACCAATCCTTTTCTACCGTATCTCCTTTGACCCTCACTCCCATTCTCCCTGAATCCCTTTCTGAAGCTTCAGAAGCCACCAATCCGCTCCTCCAGCAGCAGTCGCCGCCCCATCATGCCCCTCCCCTCCTCACCGGCTCCGTCGCCCCTCCAGGGGAGCACGTTCCAGGGGCCGGCCCGACCCTGGGGGCCCCTGCTGCCGCCACTGAGGAAGCCCAGGTAGCTACATGTCGGACCATCCCGACTGCATGTGTGCGGCCAACCCACCCGTTAAGAAGCTTCACCAACCCACTGCTACCACCGCCGATGGGGACTATTGACCCCAAGGTTTACACCTCCATGATGCCGCAGTCCAGTGAGTACAGTTGTTTGTGTCATAAGAGGAAAGTAAATAGTTTTCTCCTGCACTTCACTAAGACATTGAGACCCTAATTGCTCCTGATGAGCTGGTTGCCGCACTGCCCGGCAGCCTGAGCAGTCAGTGTGTCAATGTGAGTGTGAATGGATGAATGAGGGACTACATTATAAACAAGGGAGGCACTGCTCAGGGGGCTGAGCGGCTGCCCCGTAATCAGAAGGTCACGACCCCTCCAGAGACCGTGTCATATTGTCCTTGAGCAATACACTGAACTCCAAAGTGAAGTGCTGAACACCATGAACATGAACATCACTGCACATGTTCCTGAGGATGTGAAAACATCACAATATCACATATATCCAAAGTCAGAAGGGAGAGGGCGACTGACATGATGCAACCTGAACCGCAATCCACCACATGCCCACAGAGGGAGTGTCACAACAGGATACCAGCCGCCTCGGCTGCTCCAAAGGGTTCAGAACAACACACTGCACATACAGGTCGCAGCCACCTGAGGGAAGCTGGCTTACGTCATCCCTCCAAAGTAAATCAGCATGACAGTCTCTCGGCAGCATGTCACTGGTTGTTGCACTCAGTTTCTGGAAGCTGGAAACGACGCTGTTCTCCACTTTTTTTCATTTTCGTCATATTCATAGTCGTACATAATAAAAGAGAACCAATTTTTCTATCTGGTTTCACTCTTTAAATCTGTTTTAAAGGTTTAGGAGTTTTGTTTCTTCACAATCCAGTGATTTGTTTTCAAGCAGGATTCTCTCCACTTGGTGGCTGCAGGTTGTTTAGGTTTTATTAAGGGAAGCAGAATGTGGAACCAGCGTCTGTCTGTGCGCGTTTGCAGATACAGTAACTGTAACCCGCCTTGACATTAGCCAGGGGGTTGGATCTGATCTGGACTCACCTCTCTCCAGATCTCTCTCTGATCTCTCTCGGTATCTCATCTCAGGAATGTGGATGGTGAAAAATGAACAGAGTTGCTGAAATTCAATCATACAGGAGGAGTCACTGATCACTTTCTTCCAGAACTGCTCCCATTCAGAGCCTTAATCCAGAGCTGGAGCTGGTTGACTGGTCCAAGTGGAGCTCAGTGGTTGACTGCAGCATGTTGAGTCGAAAAGCTACAAAACAAGGAGCAGGAGACTATTAAACAGGCACATTGTTATTGGTTTTAATAAATGTTAGTTTGCTCCTGAATTTTAATTTGCAGACTAATTAGTGGTTAAATAAGATTCATGCTCACTCAGTTCTCTCATCGTCTGTGTTTGTAAATTGTTATTCCATCTCGAGCATCCTTGGGGATAAACATCTTTTCCTCCTCGTCTTCTGTCCTTTTTTTTTCTTCATCCATATATTTCTCTTACAGTCTATTTGCTGTTCCTCCTCTCCCTCTGTGTCTGGATGTCTTGTTCTTTCTGATCCCCTGCAGCAGTGTAGATAGAAAACAACACACTCCCCTTCAGTGTGACGGACCGTGTGTGTTTGCTTTGTGTTCCTGCTTTCTGAAGGTGTGTTTTACGTCTATGTTGTTGTGTGGGCGAATATTCTTCCATTAGAATTCCTTGTTCACATCCAGATGGCCTCAGATTAACATTGATTTTTGTCTTTTGCAAGCCTTTTGTCCAGAAATAGCAAGCCTGAGGCAACCGACACCTCCCCGTTCAACACTCATAGACCCCACCCTCACCTTGGGACCCCCTTCCCAAACTCAGAGCCTCAAAGCCTCTCCACCATATCAAGGAGGAAAAACAGCAGAATTGTCAGTATAGGAGTGTGTTTTGCTGACAGGGTTAACATCCTGGTGTAATGATACCATGAGCTTGAGACTATACATTTAAAGAAATTTCTTTCAATGTATATAGCAGCAAATCGTCCCACTTATCTCAGCGGTCTTCCCCTATAGAGCCGGTCGACATCAAACAATCCAGTTAAAATGCAGAAATCCAAATGGTAAAAGTAAATTACTGGTTATTTCCCTGGTCTGAACAGATAAAATATATAGACACGTCTGCAAGCTGCAATTTGCAGGTGTGAATGTTTTCACGCTCCATTGAAGCAGGCGGCTCAATCAGCCTGAATCAAACCTGCAAGCAGAACTTAATGTGTTTCAAGCCTCACAACGTTCAGCTGAGCAGTTCAGCTCCTTAAGTTCTCTTTGAAGAAGCAAATGCTTGTTTCTTCATCACAAAGTCAGTAACATCTTGTAATTGCTCAATCAAGTCCTAATAAGGAAATGTAAGATCAAACACTGGGGCGGCGGTACACGTCTTATTTGGGTCTGTGAAACAAGGGAAGCAGAATGATGGTGTGGTTGTTTTTAAGGTGGTATTGCACAATCTCTGTTTAAAAGACGCTTGTTTTACTGGAATAACAGTGCTCTGTATTAATTTGTTGACTACAGAAAATATAGCTGAGTGAAAGGACCCTCTTGTTTTTATGTTTAGTGTTTCTATATGCTTGATAATAATTATTCAATTGTTGGTAACTAAGAGCTGTAAAGGGGATATTATGTCCGTCATTCCTGTTAGAGAGAGAGAGCGAGCGAGAGCATGCAAAGTCCTCCGAACACATTACTTTTCTTTGTAAGTAGCATTGTAAAGTAACAAATAAATAACAGGATACATATGTGATCTTTCAAAAACATTGAGAGACCTTTTTACCAGAGTTCACTAAACCCCCCACCGGTCAGCCTGCTGTCTCTGTGCAGCTGCAGCTCATTGGTCAGGCAGCCAGACAGGATGCCATCAACAGACGGGCAGACAGACTAGACAAATAGATCAAAGATGAAACAGGCAACAAAAGAAATAGCTCTCTCCTTTGTGTACGAGAGGAGATGCCCACTCTCCCTCCAGGGACGCGTCTCCTTAAAGACACTTTTCATCTTTAAGTAGATTTACAGGATCAATAACGCAGCCCCCCCCCCTCCCAATCGCTGTAAGTCCCCCCATGTATCCCTTAAACTCAGGCATCATGAACTCTTTCATGAGTATTGTGGTTGTGTTATCTTTGCTCCGCTCTGCACTGCTGCAGCTCCTTGTGTTTTCCACGTTCAGCCTGATAGCAGCACTGAAGATAAATACTTTCTCAAAGGGAAATAAACAGACGGCTGGACAATCTATTATTCTATCATTCTAGTATTCAAGCTCTTATTTTACGGTTAAAGAAAATAGTGATTTTTCATATTTTTCAATGTTAGTTCTGGAAAATCTGAAACTTTAGTTTTTCTCCTCCATGAATTATGTAGAATTTAAAAAGCAACTTAAACTCAACTGTGTTAATTAATTCAATGTTGACACTGGTGTTTTGTATTTGAAGGAAGAAGAATAGATGTTTATCGATCAGGAATTGAAGGAGTGTAGTGAAGGTTGGGGAGGAGGGGGTTGTGGTTACAGGAAGCCTGAGGGGGTGTTCAGACATCGTGAGGCTGCTCACCGAATCAGAAGGAAAAAATAGACATTCACCCCTCAGACATGTAGTTTTCCTCTTCTGAGTTGTCTTTCATTTTCATTCTGTATTGTTTTACTTTTCCTCCTCGATGGATGGATGGATGGATGGATGGATGGATGGATGGATGGATGGATGGATGGATGGATGGATGGATGGATGGATGGATGGATGGATGGATAGGTGGATGGATGGATGGATGGATGGATGGATGGATGGATGGATGGATGGATGGATGGATGGATGGGTGGATGGATGGATGGATGGATGGATGGATGGATGGATGGATGGATGGATGGATGGATGGATGGATGGATGATGGATGGATGGATGGATGGATGGATGGATGGATGGATGGATGGATGGATGGATGGATGGATGGATGGATGGATGGATGGATGGATGGAAGGATGGAAGGATTGAAGGCTGGTACACTGAAGGATTGAAGGCTGGAAGGATGGAA
>CAAKHC010001324.1:1529-17820 GCA_901007825.1 Macroramphosus scolopax
GGCATCTGCAGTGATCGTAGAGACAGTTTCTCTTTACCTGTTGAGTAAACAAAACACAGAGATTAGAATCAACCTCAGTGGTGTTGGCTCTTTGCACCACCTTCATCTCTTCCTCATCCCTCTTTTCTTCCCTTTCTCCTCCTCCTCCTCCTCTTCCGGTCTTGGACCAGTGCCCAGGAAAAAGTGTTGGATGACTTTGCTGGTCAGACAGATATTAAAGACAAAAACACCAACAGGGTAGAAGGGGGTAAAAAAAATAAGGAGTGTGGGGGTGTTTCAGTAAACTATAGACGGCTCCAAAGGGAGTTGAGGTAAAGCATGCCGGGGACATTGATTTGCAATTCCAATGAAGTCTACTTACAGCGAATTACACAGTGACGCACTTTAGTTTAAGTGTGCATAAATAATCACACAGCTCTGTCCTGTAATGGATGGTCGTGACATAACAAAGTTACGGAGGCCGTCTGCCAGGGAACAACATAAACATTAAAACCATTATGAGAAGTGCCGGGCTGGATGAAGATGACATGACGGGGCTCCCGACATGTCTGAGACAACCGTGGGTTCACCATCGCTCCCCCGAGATCGAAATCTACTTGTGGGTTTTCTGTCCTTTAATAATTTAGCTGAGAGCAAGTGCATCAGTTCATCGAATTTCATCTCAGACAAACTGTCTGCTTTTAACATCATCTGGGAGTCGAGTGAGAGGATCAGTAAATATACTGTAGTCAAAGCAGAGAGAGACGTGTACATGTCTGAGCAGGTCTTTAGGGTTTGTTTTGTATTTCAGAATAGGAGAACGTTTCCAACAGGTGGTAAAGGAGGAGTAGAAATATTCAATGGCTATGATGGACTACTGTCTAGACGAGGACAAGGTTAGGTATTGAGGTGCATGTAGCCCAGTGGATTACTGGACAATGAACCCAACCAGATGCTCATGAACAACACAACATGCTGAACAGAAACAGACGGGGAATAAAACCAGTGGAGGAAAAATCCAAACTGAAAAGATGATGTTGCTGAAGGATGGGACATTTTATCTAAAATTCCTTCACCATGTTAGTGACCTTGACAACCAGACACAAGATGCTCATGTCACATCAGCAGGTGTTTCCAGATGTGCTGTCCAAGTTGGAGAGGTAACGCAGTGGTTGATTAAGGAAACTGAGTTCAGCAGACGAAAGACACATCAAGCTGAGTTTCCTGTGAAATCAGCAGATTTTCAGCAGCACCAGCTGCTCAGAAACCAGCAGGACCCAGAACACCGTCTCCAGTCCGCTGAGGTCAGATCGGAAGTGTCTATGGAAAACATCCCTCCGCTGACGAAACACAGTCACATGTCTCATCTGCATGAAAACACAAGAACTGAGGGGCTGATAAAGGTCATGAGTGTGTGTGGTGACGGCCCTCCTGACTTCCTGTGCTGCTCCACCTTGTGTTCTTTTAGCGACAGCCTGGGCGGGCGGTCGGAGAAGCAGCTGCACCTGCGACGGGGAAGATGTTTAGGGTATAAAAACCTGCTCTTGCAGACCAGTCTGTCTCTCTCACTGGGCATCCTGCCTCTTCCTAATGTGTCCTTAGGTTTGCACCTAATGTACAACATTTACACTAACTGTATATGTGATTCTCCATCCTTCCTTGCAGCATGCTGGAAGTTCTTTACTGGATCGAGGCTGCATTTCGTTCCGAGACACTTCAAAGGAAAAGACTAACCAACAATGCGATCATCAGCATTCTTAATATTTATCATTTCACACATCTCGCCTACAATGAAAGGAAATTGAGATCAAACATTCCTGAATACTGTAGCTGCATGATTGAAAGCCATTCTGGCTTTGTTAGCTGAGAGCTGAGAGCTCGCCAGCCAGTCGGCGTCTTAGCGCGCTGTGTAAATGTGAGTGTAATCTCCCATTCACTGCAGTTCTGCATGCAGGCGAGCATGTGTGGTTAACAGGCCACTGTGGAGTGCAGGCCAAAGATTAGCGTGGTGAAGGCTTGTCGTACAAAAAGACAGGAGCGCAGCCAGACGCCAGAGAGAGTGGCTTTCAGCACATCTTCCAGATGCCCAGCCAACAGCAAGGAAAAGTGAAATGATCCTCTTGTGAGAAGGGAGGAGGATGAACGGAAGAAATCCATGAGGATGAAGATGGAGAAATGCTGGCAGGGTGTCTGGACGAGGTTGCAGGAGGCAGGTGAAACACGTTTTTTATGTAATGGTTGTATTTGCAAAGTTGTTTGGGGGGGGGGGGGGGGGGGGCATTGCCTTCCACTCCAACGTGTAAGACAGTGAACAGAGGGATGCAGGGAATGAAGAACAGATGGAGGGAGCAGTGACGGATGGCGGTTGGATGAATGGCTCTAAACAACGCCATCAGTCAGAGAATTAAAGGGCCGTGATGAGCCGGCGTGCGTGCCAGCGTGCTACCACAGGACTTGGTTTGTCTCCGCTGCCAACGATCAACTCAGCCATGTTTGCTTGTTTGTGTTGAGGAGGGGACGGAGGATGAGAGCAGTGACCTACACAACAGATCAATGAGATGATCTGCAGGACAGTTAACATCTTTAAAGAGACAAGATGTGATCTAGTTCTGAATCAGAGTGGCGCATGAAGAGCTTCTCTTTTGTTCAACTGTCCGTTGAAGGGGAAGATCTCTTGACCTTTTGGACTCCAAATCATTGACATGTTGAGCCTCCATGATGTCATGTGAAGTTTAATAAGTGTAATATGTTATTATTAAGTTGGTGCACACATGCATAGAGTGGATTTTCATCTCGTGAGATCTGCTGCACATCTGGAGACAGAAATCATATTTCTTACTATCGCTGCAGCCTGAATACACCATCTCTGTTACAGAGTATCTTTGGTTGAGGTCAGCTTGCTTCTTTAATTCTTTAGTTTTATGATTTCGTTTTTATTATTCCATGTTTCCTTGAAAGCGGAATCAAGCTCTTATTGTCAGAGCTTGTAAATATTAAAGGAACAATCAGCCAAATTAGAAAATACCAGTTTTGTTGCGATCAACAAGGGGGACCAAAGCACGTGAGACGGCCCTCAGAGATATGATGGTGGGTAAGGGAATGATTAATTATAGTGGATTCCAGGCAGTGGAGCTGGATGAGGTAATAAACCGGCAGGCGAGGCAGAGGGAACCAGATGATGGCAGGTGAAGCGTGGCGGAGGATGAAAGCGGGAGGAGAGTGCGGCTAGCACGGAAGCTAGTCGCTGGCAGGCGGGCAGATGGATGGACAGGCAGGCGGGTAATGATCCTGTGGCACAACGAAACAGAGATATCAAATGACAAGTTCACAAAGAAGTACTTGAATTCATAACTCAGGGTATCCGGAGAGACGTGGTCTACTGTAGAGACTGACGCAACCATCCGAAACAGACTGGCTGATGTATTGCAGGGTTGATAGGCTGATGGATGGCAGGTGAGTGGAATGATCGGCAATCATGTAGAGAGCGAGCGGAGCGCCACGCCCACGTCACAGACAAACACACTGACAGGAAGAGAGGAACGTCGGAGCAATAAGAAAACCCCAATAAGGTCCAGGGACACGGTGGACGTGACAAATCTTACAGAAGGACGTCTATTTCTTATTTCCCCCAGAGGATTCAGTCATGTGTTAGTGTCAATGAGTGGACGCCTGGGTCACATGGACAAAAGTTAACAATCCCTATTACAATGTAGAGAATAAAACGAGTTGAGTTGAAAATACTGAAATCCAATCGGGTCAAATGACTGTGTAATGTGGAAGCGGTCCCTCGTGGTGTAAATGCTCAGGTGATAACCATCAGCGGATGTACAGTCCCCCTCAGATCTACGGAGCCTAATAGCACCTTATCACTTATTGTTCTGTTGTTACGGCCAGCAGGATCACCCTCAATGTGCTTCCCAGACACCGCAGTCGGAAAGAGGTCCGATACAATCAGGAGATCAAATTAAGAATATCGGACTTAGATTCATCAGGTGGTGAATAACATTCCTGCAACAGAACGCCTCGTCCGTACCTGCTGGATGTCTGAATAAGAAGCGGTTTACATCCACCATCACAACAGGGGGGGGCAAAGTGATATCCCATCAATTAATTTATTGTGTTTACAGCCTGTTGTCACTTAACTTCCTCGATGCATTTGATCATTTTGTGAAGATCGGGTTCATTCATCCGACGCAGGAGGTTCTGGGACGATCAGGTTTCATCCCTGAGCACTGTGTTATTTAAAAAGAACCTTTATTTCTAATCATCACAAACACGTAGAATCAATCACACAGAGATACATCACGTAGAAGGAATCCAGTCTCACCCCGTGAGATCGTCTCCAGGTTTCCAGTCCCAAGAACATCCAACATCCAGTTAAACATACTGAGAAAATAATATTATTTACAAAACAAGGTGTCTCACAGTTCATAAATCAGCAGGCAGCAGGGCTCTAAGTGAGTCGGAGGAAGTGTTTTAAGGAGGTATTGTTGACAGTCGTGGATACTATTGTTCAGTCCGTCGCGTGCAGCGTAACGAGGAAGAATCCTCCCTCGTCTTCTGCTGGATGATAAAATCAAAACAGAATCAACTATCTCCATGGCAGGATATCCTACTCATGTAAGTCAGGGAACACATTACCCCACAAATGAATTGGTTTCTTAGATAGCTGCGACGTGAAGGACCGAACCCACTCACACTGAACACGAAGTCGCCCACCAGCTCACTTTAAAAACATTAGGATGATTTTAAGAAGAAATTGCTGCCCCTCTATCTCACAAACCAAAAGGAGAAAAGCGAGTAACTACCCTGCTGTCTCTGACTTCATCTCATTTTAGGATGTGATTTAAGAGAATCTGTGTGATCTACATAGAAGGCAGGTTACTCAAGGTTAGTACTTCTCCGCTGTGACCCTCCGTAAGTCGCTCTAATCGTCTCTCCCCTTCTTCTGCCTCTGATTGAGCCATTTAGCCAGCCAAGCCAGCTGATTAATATACTGCATGTGTCAGGCGTAATTGATTCATTGAAGTAAATGATTTGATGAGCGGTCCGTCCACAAATCTCCCCGGACTAATGTGAAGCTAATGGCAAATGACAACAGGATCAAGCCGAACACTAAGACGGTCCTCGTCTTCAAGGTCGGAGGAGGAAGTCCTGCCACAGTTTGGGGGGAAAGCCAGAAGTTAGGGGATGAATGCAGGAAGACGTGTTGAGAAGTCGGGGGTGTGGTTTCACACAGACTGGTGGAGTGTGAGAAAAGGAACCACGAATCAAGGACGGAGAATTATTTAAAGAATAAGGCCGTTGTTATTCTGTATTTCCTTGTTGTCAACAACAGTGTGTTTGTCCTTCGTCTTCCTGCAGCCCCGAGCTCATCGGGTCCTGCTGGAGACTTTAAGCTTTAAAAACTGTCACAAACATGTAGTTTTATCAGGGAAAAAAAGTCAGCAGGGGTGGAAACCATTTGGTCGGTCTGTCCGCTGGTCCATCACCTGGTTTTTAACGGTCCGTCCGTGGTCCTTACGGTCTGGACCAATCACTCTCCGGGCTGCCGGGTGGGGCCTGTAATCCGTCTGTGGCGCCTGTTGTCAGTTGTTGTGGAGTTCTGCACCTCAAGACTAACGTGAAACTACATCGGCATCATTTGGAAGGTAAAGTCCCGCTTATAAATGATACAATCTTTAATCAATGAAGGTAAAGAGTCCGCAGCTTCTGCATGTTTAGTTATCTAAGTTGTATCGTGGGTTAGCTGCCCATGAATCATTGGATCAGAGCCCGAATCTGAAATCCTTTTACTTCCCTAAAATATGTCTATAAAGAAGCAGAGCGTGTTTTCAAAGCTGATGCATGATGCCTCGTGGAACTCTGAGGATGAGAAAGGTTTTAGTCACTAAATTGTGATTTGTTTTCAATTCACGACTGATCCCAGCTCATTATCCGGGAACGAATCTCAGAATGTGAGACAAAGAGGAGAAATGTGTGAAGAAGGCGAAATGTGGCAACCTCTAAATTGAAGCGATCTGGGGACTAGAGTATAAAGACACACCTAAACCGATTAAAGCCTTCCACTTTTCCAGTCTGCAGCCGTGTCACTCAGCCTCCCACAGAGCCCAGACTTTCATGTTTTCAAGTTTGAATCTACGGTTCTGCATGGGAGGTCTGAGTGTGCAGCCGGAGCTCTCGCAGGGAGAAACAACATCAACCAAATGACTGAATAATTGAATGACCATATGAAACAGCCTGTGCTGCCAAGCAGATCAATAAACTCCACCACTCCCCATTAGGTATTCACTGCTACTCCCCTCCCGCTTTCCAGCTCCTAATTCTCTATCTTGCTTCCTTTTCTTTCCCTCTCCTTTTATCCGGTGCTCTTCAGTTATGTCATGTTGTCTTTGTCCCGTTACACCTCTATTTCTTTCTTTCTATCCCTCCACCTCTCTTCTACTTCTCCCTCTCCCTCGTCAGTAATCCCCAGCCTTGTTTCCATCTTCCTCTCCGTCTTCCTCCTCTTTTCATATCACATCACAAACATGGAGGCTGTGTTCTGATGTGCACTGCTTCCATCACGGGAACGACAAACCAATGCATCAAGTCAATATTAAACTTTCAGCCAGTCAGTCTGGTCAACCCGATGATGGATACGCTGCAGTTTGATTGATGACTCATTTATTGTACAAATGGTGAGTACACTGGTTGGAAGTGTTTCGCCGCCGTTACTTGAATTAACTGTTGTCACAGTATCTGAACATGTAACCAGAATCTGGGCAAACAATATTAAAGTGGTGTCATATTTTAAAACTGTTAATATCAGCTTTCATGAACATAGAAACTCTAGTTTCAATATATATTCAATCTCTGACTTCTCCCATTGACAAAACTGCATTTTGTCACCCCAATCTCCCCCCCTGCTCCCGTCCTCCCCATCACAATCCAGCCCTGTAAATATGAGCCGGGCCGCATCGGGGATCCCATCTCAGAGGACCGCGGCACGGTCGGCCGAGCAGAAAGACACTGTTGGATTTCACAAAAAAAGGTTAACAGGTGAATGCAGAGGAGGCGAGAGAGATTGGAAACGGATGAGCGCTGGTGTTTTTCTATGCTGCCACTCTGAGTGTGCGACCTCAGTCAAGCCTCATGAACACCTTCATGTATCTACCTGATCAGATGAATAGTGGCCACTGAAGCTCGCTGTCCTCCTGCTTCCTCAGGTGCAGCATGTGCAATTGTGTGCGGTCTTGTATAAATGTTTTACAAGCAGAGAGAAAACTGTGTGCGAGTAATCCTGTGCAAATAGCTCGTGTTCAAGGTTGAGCTTTGTTAATGATTCGGAGAGTCGATTCCCCTGTTTTATAATGACTCCCAGAAGTGTGACGGGCGATGATTCCCCCGTTCACTCCACATCGCCGCGTGGATGCAGTCTGTTTACGGTTCATTCACATCTCTTTGTACAAATCACACACGCTTTGGTACAAGCGTGACCTTTTGCTTTGTATTTTACAAATTGAGGGCAAAATCAGGAGAAAGTCAGGAGATAAAGTCAGAGGACCCGAGAGAAAATTTCATGGCAATCCATTGAACGTTCGCGGAGGGATTTACGTGCTCGCTGACAAACACACTGACCACACTACCTGCCTTGCATCTGCTTCCCTCGTGTCCTCAGAGCAGCCGGCATCCTGACAGGGACTCTAATTTAAAACAATCCCTCTACAATCGGCATTCTGTCAACTGTAGTTTAAACTGACAGTTCACAATAATTGGCGGTGTTTGAATTGGGATCAAATGTTGCTTTTATCTCTAAAGGAAAATAGTTCCTGTCTGGCTCCCAAAAAGTAAATTGCTATTTTACCAACAAGACCAAATTAGGTGAGGTACTAAAAGCAGTTTGGGAGCTGCCAGACTTCTCCGTGCCTGTTTCGTTTGTTTATGATAATTATACCCTTGTTTCATACTCGATGTGGTCCTGCTTTACTGCCTCCACAGGTAAACTTGCATGAGAAAATGTGTTATTCTGTGTGTTCCCTGTTTGTTTGGCTGGATACCTCCACCACTTCCTGATAGATCAGGGTCTCCTGTACACCTCCATGAGAAGCCTCCTGTCCTCTTTGATGCGCGAGAGGATGTCAGAAACAAAAGTTTGGATTTCTTGGACTCTGAAGTTCACATGAAGGAAGACAGGGACTGTCAGACTGAGGTGTACAGGAACCCCCACACACAATACTTACCATGGGGGTCATCAGGACCTTCAGCACAAGTTCACAAGGGAAGGAATAACTAGACAAAGACTTTAAAGTTTGTCCCCATAATTAGACCTTTTGGAAAACAAGGTGCACCAGAATTATGTTTGTCTGTGAGACTCTCAGGAGGATCTTTGAACGAACACAAACTCAAATACTAGCAGAACTTTGTTTGGCGAGGATACACCCGCCTGTACGACAGAGAGACAAGACATGGACCAACAGAGGTCGTCCATCTACTCTACATTTATCTACAGCAGCCGACATTTACAGCAAATGATGCTTTGTGTGAGTTCAAGGAGGAATCAGCTGACAGCCAATCAGCTGACAGCCAATCAGCTGACAGCCAATCAGCTGACAGCCAGCTGACTAATCCCAAATACACATACAGATACTGCTTCATACTGTATGCTGTACATGTATGTATATTAAAACTCCACTGGTTTGCAATGATACTTATTACTTGAGTACAGTAACCGTTGAGGTGGCTCATGTCAAACATCCAGACCGGCCGCAGTCACTGGAGTCCAAACCAATGCAGTTTCTTTCCCTCACTCAGCAACAGTTGATTCAATCAGTTATTCTCTGTGCACTAATAAGTATCTTGTTTATGAAATATCCTGACTGACACCTCCTGGTATTTGAGATGTTAATGAGTGAGATCACCTGGTGTTTGACTGGATTGAAAACCTGTAGAGTCTTTAACTGATTTTCCAGGTGAAACTTTGGCACAAAGTAAAAAAATGTGCTTCCGATTTCCATCCACTACTTCTGTGTGAACCGGAGGAGCCGGGCGCATGAAGAGAAGCAGCTGGTGGTGCTTATTCTGCAGCCCGGTGCCATTTAACACCAGGTGACAGCTGTAGAGTTGTACAGCATTAATTGAAGTACACTGCATTGTGGGGCCGAAGGCAGTAAGGTACAACGTCCATGAACAAGCAGCAGTTTGGAGACGACAGCAACAAAACGTCAGATCTCAAACCGCCTTTGACTTCTGGTAATTAACTGATTACGACATTCTCGGCCAACTGAATAGAACATGTTATCATCCATGTGTTCTGGTCCTGTGAAGTGCTCGAGTTAAACTGCACATCGCCGAATCCACAGAAACATTTGGAAAAGGCAGAAACAATTTGCCTATTGCACATCGAGAGGGTGAGACTTCTGTAAATATCATCATTAGTGTCATCAGTGATCCGATAATCGGCCCAAATGACGACCTGCTCTGCTCAGACGTCGACATGTGTCAATCACAAATGTTTTTAAAGAGTAAAGAGGATAAATTCACACTATGGAAACACAATTCGGCCGTGTCACTGGTGTAAGAGGTATTGAAACAATTAGGAAATACAATACAGCAGTAATACAATAATCTAGCTGTCATCAATGTGTCCTGTGGACCAATGATTCATATATTATTATTATTATTATTATTATTATAAAAAACCTCAGAGCATGTTAGCAGGAATGATGGAGAACAGAATTACTTTAGTAGAAATTTGTCATAGTGACCTAACTCACCTATTTGATTGATTTTAGTATATTTAAACTGAACATTCAGTCATGTTGGTGCGTTATGAATCGGACTGATATTATTTGGAAAGCGACATGATTTTTGGACCATGTTTAGACCCTGAAACATGCGATAGCGAATGATCAGAGTTCGCAGCCCCGCCCCTTCCACCCAGTGTCATGAAGAGTCACCAGGACCTCCAATATGCATCATCAAGGTGTTAATGCTTCACTGACGCTGTCAGAACATCAATCTGGTCATCGCACTCCGTTCAGTACATCAAAGTTCAAAACATTTCCTGTCACCACTAGGTGGCGCTATGACTGATAATCAATATTTCTCATCAAGTGTGTTCAGGTCGGGACTCTAATCAAACATGTGAGGTTTGATAAGATAACAACAGGACTGTCAGTTTCCAGGTCTAATCAACCTCTCGTTGAGTCGACCAGCTCACCTGCACAAAGCACGACCAGCTCACCAGTGACATTCTCGGTGCGTCGGTGAGCCCCCGACTTTGTTCAAACCTTTAACGCTGAACCACCAATCCTCTCATCTCATCCACTGAACTGAGCAACAGTTCACACGGGTGATGCCACTGATTGTGTTGCTACGGAAACAGCAGGTGTTTTTTCGAAGAAAAAAAAAAAAAGGATTTAAGAGATTCGACAATCAAGACACTGAAAAACAATTAGCAGACGATGCGACTCAGTGTGGAGCTGTCATTCAGGAAGAGGATAGATCTTGAACAGCGATACTCATTCGATCTCCCGTCGTCTTGACACACACACACTCGAAGCATGTCTTCCACACACACAGCCTCCTCTATCTCCTCCAATGCAAGTTGGATGAAACTTTATACAACAGGCCTCTTCTAACATATCACAACACGGTGACTACTGTTGCCGTGTTATATAGTAGTTGATCTTTGCCTCGGTGAAACGTCAGTGGCTGAGGATTTGTCACCGAGTCATAGGAGAACAACACCATTAAACACTGAAAGCACTAATGGTGTTGTGAGTGAGACTGAACACGATGTGAGCCGGACCTGTTCATCACGCAGGAGTTCAGCAGCGGGTTGTTTCTGCACCAACAAACTCTGGAGAGGATCTGCGTCACAGGTCTGTGTTGGATAGCATATAATCATATCGCCTTAAAGACCACATCATTTGTGATGTGGTCGAAGGTGCGAAGCGCTTTACGATGTTCCCTCGTTCACCCGTCCGGATTCACACGAGCGTTGTGGCTGCTCTGCGAGTTGCGATGATAAAACCTGGAGCCCCGAATTAGTGGCAGCTCATTGTCAGAGGTGAGACTGCAGCTCCAGAAGCAGCATATGATTCACCTGCTACACACTGCAGAAGACCACGGAGCTGTCGATGTCTCTGTCCATGAGTGCGAGCTCTAATTGTGCCTCTGGCAGAGTTAGAAACAAGCAGACGAGCAGCTGGTCAGCAGGGGGAGCACTGCCTCTCGGAGACACTGATTTATTGGACAATTTCACAGCAGTGTCCGCAGTAATGGGACAGGATAAATGGCTGACCCCTCAGTGACTGAGCTGCCTCCTGGGGAAGAGCAGAAACGGCTCACACTGTGCATGTGTGTGCGTGTGTGTAATGTGTGGATGCAGCAAGTGTCAAATCTCCATCTTTCGTGGAGTGTCTGTTTTTTCTCCTCGCTGTCTTTTCCCCCCTGAGAGGGTGTTTGCAGTGCACCCCCTCCCTCCGGTTTGTGTACCTGTTTTATTTCAATACCTCCCTCCTCGCTCCATCTACACACCTCATCCCGCTCCACCCAACACACACCGATGCTACGTCTCTTCTCTCCTCCATCTCTCCTCCACTATCCTATTATGACTAATTCACTCTCTGCCTGTGTCATCCCTTAGCTAGTCTCTGTCCTCTTGCCCTCTGAGTACAACTGCATTATGTGTGTGTGTGTGTGTGTGTGTGTGTGTACACACTCCCTCGACTCCCTTCCCTGCAAACAGTTACTCTCCATCTCTTCTTTATCTATTTTATCTTTCCTCTCGGTATGTTGTTTTCCCTATAGCCTGGGCTTCCCTAAAGCAACTGTATGTGTGTGTGTTCCTGCTCCCACTTATCTGTGTATATGCCAGTGTGTGTGTGTGTGTGTGTGTGTGTGTGTACAGTTTTATATGCAACACTTCCCCCGTGGGGATGTGCAAACATAAGTTTGCTCAGATATGCAGGGTCACATTCGCACCAAAGCAGCAGTCAGACTGAAAACTTTCATGTTTTCCATTATTATTTCGAAGCTGTGAGAAGTGTATTTGACAGAATTCAATATCTTGAAAAGATAAGAATTATTCTGTGTTTCTTGGCGGGCTCGACAACGTTTACATCATTCAGATACACTTGTAAAACTCCTGCATGGACTCCAGGAACTCTGTATTTTTACTAAATCAGCCGTTACCGTATTTATTTTAAGTAGTCGGTTTCTTTTTGTACATGCTTCCGTCTGGTTGGTATCTGCCTGACTAAAACTGGACCAAGGCAGTAGGAGTGATTTGTTAATGCATATCAGCTGGCAGGGGAACATCTGGCTTGTACAAAGGAAAAGAATCCTGAAAGGACGAAGGTGTTTGTCCGAACCGTTTCTCCTCGACATTACTGAGCTCACTTTAACATCCACATGAGATCATGAACGCCGTCTTCATGCAGAAACATCTTAGCCATTCATCTTAATATAAATCATTTTATTCTCTCACTGCACTTTAATCATCTGGAGTAACTTGTTCCTAAATTAACGGCAAATCTAAAAGAAATGTCGTTAAATATCTAAAAAGATGTGAACATCTTGCAGGATTTTAATGGCAATAAAATACTTTTCTTTGACTAATAATCTTAACAAATGTTTGTAACATCTTTAAAGACGACAGATCACCGTACATGACATCATGATTCCTTCTCCTTCTTCTTCCTCTGCAGTCGGCTGCTCCTCGTTAGCAGCCAGTCCGATCCTGAAGCTGCCCAGCGTGACCTCAGTCTGATCTGCTGGTCACTGAGCAGCTTCATTAAAACATTTAAAAGGGTTGTTCAATCCAACTCACTCGCCTCGCTGGGCAGTGATCACTGCATCATCTCTCCCTGACAAACCAACACGGCCGGAACCGACAAATTCAGGTCAGGGAAAAACACTTTTTCAAACAAATACATTTAATTATGCAATAAACAGCTTCACAAAGTGAACGTACATCGCTGGAACTGGATGATTGCAGAGCCGAGACAAACCAAAGTCACTGTGATTCCACTTATGTGACTACTTAGCTCGACGAAGGAGTCAATCTTCTCCGTCCTCTCCTGTGCATGCTTGGATCTTACGTAACGAAGAGAATGTCAAGCTCATTACCAAACTATCACTGAAACTAACATTAGCACACACGTATAGAGAAGTCCTTCCAGGCCTGCAGGGACGGCAGGAAATTCAAACTAAAACCTAGTTTTTTTGCATCCTCGTGTTTATGGAGACAAAATAATCTGGACAGATTATTGACAAGGCTTCAGTCACGGTTATTATCCACTTTGTCCAGTTGTATCTTAACCTGTGTCTTAGAAACAGGCTGTACTTTAAGTCCTGTTTGTCCCCTATTCAACCTCGTCGCTGTTCCAACCCCATCGTGGTTGGATCTCCTCGACCTCACTGGGGAGATAATGGAGCAGGCAGGTGGACGCACACACAGATCGTCTTCCTTTATCTTTTGTCCAACCAGCTAATCAGAATGAAATCCCATTCCCGTGGCTCCGATGCTACATACTGTGTTTTGTGCATGTGTCTGTGTTAAATGCCGTTAGCATGTGTACGTTCGTCTCTCTGCCACCGCAGGAAACCTCGGGAACAGACGAGCTATCACCGCAGCGACCGGTAACACATTTTATTCGACCATCGGGGAGTATTTGAGAGACATCGACCTGGAAGAGGATCAGGACGTCAGGTTGGAGACAGTGAACTGATAGTTTGATGCCTCGTGTTTTGTGCCTCCACCTGACCGATCACACAAAGAAATGACTGATTACATTGCTGCAGGTTTCTTTCTTCAATTGGAATACCTATATTACATATAATATTTAGAAGAAGATAGCATTGGTGCTACAACACAACAAAGTCCACAGACCCAATGAGTGAGGTTAATGCTGCAGCCGTCATGCCAGGAGATGCATCTGATTGAGCTCGCCACCCTCTCTCTCTCTGCTCCTGAGCCTCCAGTGTGTCCTCGCCCTCCTCCTGCTACCTTCTCCTATCTCATATCCACCTCAAGCTGTCCGCCTCAAGAAGTGACAACTCTTTATATGATGCTGCTGAAAATATTTACACTTCATCTGTGACTGTTGTAAGAACACACAGTTGTTTCTTACAATCTGCTGGTTCGCTGACGTTAATCGTTTCAAGTGCTGGTCAGGTAGGAAATCTGATCAAAGACTCTGAGTAACAGATTCATTCCTGTAAAAGCGTCCCAGTGGTCAAAGGACTGTACAGCAGATAATCATTTTATTTTTCATATAAAGAATTGAAAGGATTTATTTGATAAGAGCGTGACGCCCCTGCAGTCCGGTGCACTGGATCCTGTTTGTGGAGCGACGTTAATCAAATCAATGACAGACGTTGCTCTTTTCTTACATGTTCTGAGGGTTGACACCTCCACCGACCAGGTTCCTTCTGCTTTCAATGATTTACTTCAGGGTTGTGTGATGACTGCTGTGTGTGAGCTTCCTCCTCACTATTTAAGATCATGTAGGTGTATTTTGGACATTATTACTTGCCAGCAGCTTTCAATCCACACAAATCCAACCACGTCCATTCATGTGGAAACATTAACTGGTTTCATCTATGTGTTTCACAATAGAGGGCACTCGAAGGCAAGTAAGCTCAGAGTTTGACACACACTTGTGAGCACATCATGTAAATGTACTGGCAGACTCACACACATGCACTCACAGGCAGCCGGGCTTAGGCCAGAGCTCTGGGAGCTGATAGCTGCCTATCTGTTGTGTTGAGTGAGGGCATGCAGTCCCCAAGTGAGCAGGAAGGATAAACACTGTTCTGGATAAACCTCTTTCACGCACGCACGCACGCACGCACGCACGCACGCACGCACGCACGCACGCACGCACGCACGCACGCACGCACGCACGCACGCACGCACGGAGTAACAGAGTAACATCAGCTCTCTCTCCTTCCTCCATCTATCACACACATACACACACTGTCTCTGTTCATAGACACTTTTATTTCCGTTTTGTTTCACCATCATCAGAAACATGTTTACAACAGACATGCAACACATTCGTTTTTCTGTTTGTTTCTATATTCCAGGTCTCGGGTACAACAGGTGATATTCTGGGATGCATTAGCAAACAAGCAGACCAAATTGAATCCAAACCTTTGACAGCCTCAGTAAATCCACCTCAACTGCACTTAAAAGTGCTTCACCGTGTTGCTTCATTCACCCGTTCACAAGCTCATTCATCTGCTGCCGTGGAAGGTAAGTAGGAGCTTCACTGTCTTGCTCAAGGACATTATGAAATCCCCCCACCTGGTAAGAGGTTCACTGTTTGTCATGCATTCTGTCAGCCGACACCTGCGAGCTGTCAGATCCACACCGCTTCAGCTTCAGTTTTATTCACAGTAAAAGCATGAATGAAATCTGAAGGATGAAACCTGCGAACTGAACATTCTGCATTTTGTCCAAACATTGCATTTATCACATTAATCCAACACATTCTGGAGTTCTATTGTCATCCATCTCTTCACTGCTTCCAACACATTACTCAATGCATTGCTCAGTATTTGCGAGGTGTCGATCCTCTTACTGATTATTTGCACAATTTTACAGCAAAGTTAAAGCAAATATGAAGATCTGCAACACCAGATGTCCCACAAACGGCTCTTGTTGACGGATTTCTGGAATCAGACATGAATGTTTGCTTGTCCATTAATTTTCTGTGTGCATGTCCCCCAAAAAACGTCCTCAGCGTTTATAACTGAGGCATTTGGTCATATGAAGAGAGCACACATGGAGCACTTCCACACATTTGGATATTCTCCCACAGAACTGCTTTGAATGGAGATGAATGAAGACACCTTTAGTTTCTTAATGCACTTAACATGTGGGCTTCACCCTGGTCTGGGATCGGATGATGATGACAGTTCCAGATGTTTCCTGCAGGAGAGCAGCAGTACAATACTCAATACCTCTAATGTCAACATTATACCCTCCACGTCTCCTCTGATAATCACATTACACCATTCATACATATTCACACCCACACTTGAGTACAAAAGCACATGTGCCATTCACATGCAACACATTGTCCCCAGACTGGATCCCATAGCAACAGAGTGGAAGCAGTCCGATGGCCTGGCTTTCCCAGCAGGACACACACACACGCACACACGCACACACACACACACACACACACACACACACACACACACACACACACACACACACACACACGCCTTCATGCAGACTTGCAAATATAGGCATAATCATGTAATCACAACCATGCAAGATGGAGTGCGGCTCACGGTTTCTCACTGCTCTGCT
>CAAKHC010001327.1:2674-43192 GCA_901007825.1 Macroramphosus scolopax
ATGATGGTTGTAATTATAGTAAATGTTTTACCTGTGCCAGGCATGTGACCATCTTTGGTTTGGGTAAATCTGGTCAGCTATGGTTCTATTTTAAAATCACCAGCAGCCCTATAAGGCTGGTACCCTTCATGCGGCACTACAGATGGCTATGTAAAGCTAGCTCCAACATCTACCGCCTGGCTTCATGTCTGGAAAAAAAAACCTGAAAATTCTGAGACAAACTGCTTTCCGTACACCTGGGCTCAATTTTTCCAGTGTAGAGGATATTCATTGAAAGCGGTTTGAATCCAGAGCCAGACATGATTCATGAGTCATGCATGTAAACAATAGTGAGTAAACCACGCTGTGTAGGACACCAGTTCCAATAGAGATTAGGATTTATAAAAGATTAGCTGTTCGGGGGTATAGAATATTGGTTATGGACAATAGCAAGCTATTCTGGCCATTGACTAATTGTATTGTGGGGCTCTGATGTGCATCGGATTAATGAACATGTGCTGAGTGAGTTCAGGCAGAATAGTCTGTCAACCAGAGCATGAACATATGGTTATAGGGCTATACTGTTCCATTCTATCTATCTCTTCTATTTCCCTGGTTTATACTCCTCTAACATAATGATTCTTCGGATTTCACATTAAGTCCAGTGCCTTGTTTCTATTCTACGATTCAAAATAAACACTGGAAGACAATTAAGATCCTCATTTATCCCATCAATCATGTGGCAAAACAACGGTCTCTCGGAAAACAAGGCAATCCATCATGAAGCTGGAAGTCATCAATCATTTTCTTTTTATTAAAAATGGCTAAATAATAAAGCTGAAGTTGATTATTCTCGGATCGAAGGGTGAATTCCTGAAGTCTTCCTTTTGGCCAGGTTGATGCTATATCAGGTGTCCCACTTTAAAATCATTGTTTCAGGCTTTCAAATCTCATCAGGAGTAAAAGCCTGGAGGTACAAATACTAGACAGACATTGGTTCATATTTAAAATACTCTAATGGAGTTTCTGGGTTATTCTAGCTATTTGTGAAAACATAACCACAATGAAGGACAATTTTACATTCATCTCACTTGATAATATATGATCTAATTAAGTCTTCAGTATTAGAAATTTATGAAAAAACTGAAGCCTGGAGCAGACAGAGGCTTGAGTTACCTGATTCTATTCTAATATAATTACCAGAATAAATCAGTTAGCTCTGTAACTAAAACAGTGCACTGTGAAAATTGACATGTTAAGTGCTGATTTATTCACTAAAATATTCACCAGGCTGAGGGCTTTTGTTTCTCACCATTAGATTTAGTTAAAGCTCTTTTACAGGGTGAAATGCTATTTTTGAATAGGTTGTGGTAGAGCTATTTATTCAATAAATTTCCATTTTTTCAGTCAGTAAGGTCAGGACACTCAACCAACACGTCCAACTATGATTTGTATTTGAATGTTTCCAGAAATGATGGAGGATCTTATTAATGAACTGCAAATTCAGATTCCAACATGTGCTCAATGTTATGGTGCCATCTACTGGAATCGCAGGTAACTGCAGCGATGTGTTAGCTGCATAGAAAATCCAACCACCTGCCCTGATTTATTCCCATTCACAAAAGTAAAAGGGAATATAATTTGCCCTCACTACTTTTTCCCAACAGTAGTTAGATAGTAAATGATTAGATTGCTATTATTGAAGAAATACTCAAATGATCTGTACAAATTGTGGTCTGTGGGTTAGGAAGCTGTCGATTTTTCAACATGACAATGCATGAAAACCCTTCAGTTAGTTAATTGAAAGTGATAAAAAAAATCACAAAATATTATATATAATACCATAGATATTATAAAATACTTGTCGAATTATCTCGATGAAGGAATACCAAGGAAAAAATTCAAATAATCAGAATGTGAAAGTGATGAAGTAATAGATGACAGAACATGAAATGACCAGGAGTTGTATTGACTCCTTTGTGTTCAGTCTAGTTAAGTGTAGTAGTGTAGCGTGAAAGGCTAATGATCCTTTTTTAAGATTCGTTATAAACCATATAATTCCACACAATTTTGATGATTAAGATGTTGACGTTTCAATTTAATAGCAGATAGCATTTTGATTTAATTTATTCTGTTATACTGACTCAAGACGTCAGGTGCCTCAATGAATGCTATAATGAATAAATGAATGAATAAAAAGAACAAAAATAACGACAATAATAATAAGTTGTGCTATGAATATTGTTATTATTATACTAATGATAATATAGATAATCAAAAGAAATTAAGCAGTTTTAATTAGGGTCCTCGCACTGGTGCTCGTGTCCTCATAAAACCATGTTTGTTTGCCTTGGGGGGGATGGGCAAGGGGAAGGGGCGGGGCTTGCTGAGGCGGAGGGGCGGGGCACTTGACAGGTCAAAGTTGAATGCATTTCGTCTTTTGTGCTGAGCAGAAGAGTGGAGTCCGATCGAACAGCGGCGTGTCTTCCCTCTTCCCCGGATCCTTTTAAAACTCCCTCCCGAACCTCTCCCCTTCTCCCCTTGCCACCCTACCCACCCCCTGAACACTCTTCAAGGGACGGTTCGGGTAAGACCTCTCTTGATTGTTTTTCTTTCTTTGCTTTCCTTTCAGAGTGAAGGGCAGGGGTAACTGAGTGCGCTTCGTAGGCCGCGGGATCGGACTATTTCCTGGATGAGACGATGCTAAAGGAAGCAAACTGGATAGAAAATTACCTTTTCAGCTAAATAACCGACCGGGAGTTACTAGTTTCCCGCTGTTTCGGTGCTTCGTGAAGACGGTTTTGCTAAATGCCACACTGTTCCATTTAAAGATGTAGCAATTGTTCTAGTTAATTACGATAGACATCTTTCCGTGCCCAATTTAGCCATCTTGCTTGCGTGACTCCCTGTGATGCTCTCTTTAAAATAGCTTTGCAATGCTAGCGCCATGCAATGAGCCCTACGCTGTTATTATCGACACACACTTGCCATGAAGTTACTCCAGTAAATCGTATAAGTATTTCACATTAATATTTAGGCCTGAAAAAATGAAGTGACACGCTATGTCGCCACGGCTGTTCAATGCCATGACATAGTCATTGCCGCGGAGAGACAGTGGGTCATTGTGCTAGCATGAATGAGTGGACTCGAGCCAGTCTAATGTGAATTACAGCAATGAAACGTCCCATTCTTTCGACGTGTCTAGCAAATGTTATAAGTACAGTTAAAGCCCAAGTCGACAAGATGTTAACTGCCTGCATCACTTAATTGATCTGTGCTGAGAGCAGCTCTTTTAGTAAACAATGAGTCTTTTGATAATTTTTCAGTAATTGCATTTGCTCTGGTGACATGTTCCATGTTATTACAGATATTTATCCAGAGACCAAAGACTCATCACTTCGGTTGTCCAGTCGTAACCCTGGATTCAGCTGCAGAAATGGACTCAAGTCTGGTTGAAGGGGGGCTGAATGTCACCCTAACCATCAGACTTCTCATGCATGGAAAGGTGAGTGGGACAATGTCCAATCCCTCATAACTTGCATATTTATATTAAAACAACAATAATGTATTTATTATAACATGCATGTTTGTTCTCTTCTGTAGGAGGTCGGAAGCATCATTGGCAAAGTAAGTAGCGTTCAATGCCAGAAAGATGCTATCAGCATTTACCCCTCGGTGTGTTTTGTAAATATTGTGCGTTTGTCTTCACCACAGAAAGGAGAGTCTGTTAAGAAAATGAGAGAGGAGGTAAGATGTTTAGTATACATGGGGGGGGGGGGGTGCATGAAGAGACATGTTCAGAATTTCCGTGACATTGACTCATCTTGATCCTGCGTTTCCTGTTTTTGTTTCTCTGTCTGCACAGAGTGGTGCTCGCATCAACATCTCAGAGGGGAACTGTCCGGAGAGGATCATAACCCTTGCAGGACCGACCACCTCCATTTTCAAAGCCTTTTCCATGATCATTGAGAAACTGGAGGAGGTTGGAGTTGCACACTATTACTCTGCCACTATGAAACACACAATGACATTATTTCTAATATCTTTCTTTTGCTTTCCGCCCAGGACATCAGCACCTCGATGACTAACAGCACGGCCACCAGCAAACCGCCAGTCACCATGCGCCTTGTTGTGCCTGCCAGCCAGTGTGGCTCGCTCATTGGCAAGGGTGGCTGCAAGATCAAGGAAATCAGAGAGGTTTGTCGCCAAATTTCTTTCTATTTGCAATGTTTGAGCATATGCCTTGTCCCTGATGTAACATAACCGCCGCTGCTGTGTGTGTGTGTGTGTGTGTCTGTACAGTCGGCAGGAGCTCAGGTACAAGTAGCAGGCGACATGTTGCCCAACTCAACAGAGCGTGCCATCACCGTTGCAGGGACCCCACAATCTATTATTGAGTGCGTCAAGCAGATCTGCGTCGTCATGCTTGAGGTAAAGACACTGTTTAATACAAGGATGCTCTTACTGCGTGACAACGGTCACATATCACTGTTGTTTCGTGGTGTTATGGATTTTAATGGACTGTTTATTTGTTGTTTTTGTTAGTCCCCACCAAAGGGAGTCACCATCCCGTACAGACCCAAACCCTCAGGCTCTCCTGTCATCTTTGCAGGTGGTCAGGTATGTAATAAAAGCATTTGTCTTTGTTCTTGTATAACAGAGGATTTCAAAGGGGAAGACAGGGCTCCAAATTGTTTCATGGCAGACTCGGTGAATGAAGGTGAAAAAATGTGTCACGTTAGTTATCAAAGGATGTCACATAAAACAGCCTAAATCTATATGATTGGATAAAGAGATGGTTCAAAGATGCAGTTTAACTAAATAGAGACCTTTTTATGTATTTGGTGCAGTCTGAAGATATGAAAAACCGCAATACTTTGCCATCTTGGCTGGATTGAGTTTAAATGGGATCAAATTACATAATCATTATCCCATAGGCATCCAGGGACTTAGTGAAATTAAGCAAGTAAAAAGGGGGGTTTTCAAAGCTCTGTCTCAAGAGGGGCCCACAGACTTTGAAAACCTCTGCTCCAGACGTGGACAGTGTGAGAGTCTTTCGCGGTATCAATATGTCCATCTTGTATTGAAGCACTCTGGTAAAAAGACAATAACAAATGTACACAAGCTTTCATGGCCTCTGCCCAGAGGCTATGTTTTTCCTTTTAGTTTGTTTGTAGGATTAAAACTACCTTTCACCAACTTGTTGGTGGGGTGTAGCATGGGCCAAGGAAGAAGCCATTTAATTTTGGGGCAGATCGAGTCAACATATCAAAGAGATTTCCTTTTTTTTCACATTGTATATTTGGCCCATGTTTGCGTTCATAGGGTCTTTATAGCTCTTGTTGGTGTTGTGCTGGTTGTCGTTGTTCTTGTATCACACCAGGGAGACTGATGGAAATTGAAGTACACTGTGTGTGACACTCTCAAACCCTCCTAAGTGTTATACTCTCCTTGCAGGCATACGCTGTCCAAGGGCAGCACGCCATTCCACAGCCTGATGTAAGTGAAGGGCCCTCTGTAAGTGATCCAATATATTTGCAAGTTCGGTCCTGGGAAGCCATGCCACCTTCTTCTTCCATCCCTCAGCCTCTAATTTTTCCAACCACCACTGTCTCACTTAGTCCATTTTGTCCATTTAGACATCCAAGATTCCACTTATTCAAAATGTTAATTATCCATTTAAATCAGATATATCATGGATCCCATGTTCCATTTCATATTTTCCTCCCATTATCACTACAGTTTATATTTAAGGGGATTATAACACAATTTCAGTTTTAAAATGTCTGTTAGATTGTTCTAACACGTGATGTCTATTTGTTTTCTCTCCTTGTCCTTTCTTCCTGTTCTATCAACAGCTCACCAAACTTCACCAGCTGGCCATGCAGCAGAGCCCCTTCCCCATTGCACATAGCAACCAGGGCTTCCAGGGTAGGTGGGCAGATTGAAAGAGGGACTGAAATGAATGTAGCTTTGCAATTTGTTCAGTTAACACTAATGGTGTTTATTCCCATTTCTACAGCTGGGATGGATGCCTCTGCACAAACTGGCTCCCATGAGCTGACCATTCCAAATGATGTAAGTCACATTTAACATTTTGTTATATTGGCAAAGACAACCCCGACTGTTTAAGAATAATTTTTCACAATATCTGTAATTTCTCTAACGTGAGGTTGAATGTTTTGCTGTGTGCTCTTGCTTACTTCTTTCCGTCAGCTCATTGGCTGCATCATTGGCCGTCAGGGTGCAAAGATCAATGAGATCCGTCAGATGTCAGGGGCTCAGATCAAGATTGCTAATCCTGTGGAGGGTTCAACTGACAGACAGGTCACCATCACTGGCTCACATGCCAGCATCAGCTTGGCCGAGTACCTGATCAATGCCCGGTAAGAAGCTGTTTGCTAGTAGAAAACATCCATCACTGTGCAGCAAGCTGACAGGGCCATAGTTGTCTTTTCGGTTGAATTACTTTGTATTTGGCACAACGCTTTTGAGAACAGTTTTTATTTTGTTAGGACGAGTTACAGGTTCAGCAAACAAAGGAATTCATAACTTGTGATCCCAAACTGGCTAACACTGTAAATGGGTCCTGTAAAGAAGATCCCAATAGATCCCATTTTGTTTAACAGTAATAGGATGCAATGTAGTATAATAATGCTATGTAAACAAACCTGTTTAACACTGGAAAGAAAAACGCTAAAAGCCGAATTAGATTTAAATGTTGGCTGGCCTTGAACGAATGCTAACTTGAGGAGATGATTTCCTTTTACAAAGAACGAGCAAGTGTGTGCAATGGGAGGTGGACGCACCACTTCAGAATAAGTGTGGACACGGCTAAAATCCAACTTGTTTATAGAAAATAACTTCCATTTGCGAGAAGGATTTGCAGAGGTTTTATGCTGACACTGACCTGACAGTTTAATGTTTGAATATTGTGCTACAATGTAATTTAGAAGTTGGAATTGAATCATCCTCTTCTTGTACTCAGGCTGTCTTCTGAAGCTACTGGACTTGCAGCTAACTGACATGGAGAATCTTCATCAGCACCTAACGTCACCCCTCCCCCTACTTTTTACCAAGAGGTCCTTTACTGAACTTAATGCAAAAATCCCGTACTATAAAATCACTACTTTGGGTAGACACCTCAGTTGTAATTACGGCATCATCATTATATTGATATTTTATTTATTTATTATGTTTTTAAATTCCCATTGCATATAGTTTTTAAAGACTTGCTTCTGTTGTATTTTTTTTTCCTATTTTGCTGTATATCTGTTTGATCTTGATATAAGGTAAAACGTTTTGGAAAAATCTGAAAAGGCATAAATAATTTTCTTATGTCAGATTTTTCTTAGAAAATGTAAAAATGAAGAAAAAAAGACACTCAATAACATAGATGGACTGTTCTTTCCTTTTTTAAATAACTATTTATTTTTATTTAATACACAGCTCCTTGTAAGAGTAGAATTCCTTGATATTTGCCATCTTCTATTTAAAGCTGTACTTCATGAACGATGCATTATGGGTTTGACGGGTTTTTAAATGGGTGTGAATGATCTCCGTTGAAGGTGGATGCAGGAAAAAAACTCAAGGTAATTTATCCATTGTTTAATGGAGGTTGAAAGAAGAGATAATTTTAAGCTACATGTTTCACCTCTAATTTGCTGAGTAATTGTTTTGTGTCATTCCTGTTTCCATCCGTTTTTTTTTCTTGATTTTGAATATTGTTTTGTATTGGATTCTGATATGGGTGGGTGGGCCTTGGTCACCAGGAGTGGGCCTGAATGAGAGGAAAATATTTTCTTTTCTCTGAAATTACTAAGACCATAGTAATGACGATGATTATAACATTGAAATGTTTGTTTTAAATAGAGAAAATATTTTTTTTAACTGCAGGGCTGGGGAATGCTGCAAGGGGCAAGACTACAAGACATATTGGTCTTTAAAAGTATATAATGCTGAGGTATTAAATTAAGATTAACTAGAAGGAGAACTATAGAATTAACACTAGTTTCCTGCTATCCTTTTTGCCTGGGTCAGATTTAATTTTTTTATTCTTTGCAGGATGAAGAAACTCACGTTTTTTGTGCACGTTTTCAAACTATTGTAGATCTGGGTGCAATTAAATTGTTGAAGAAATGAAATGCAGAAATAAAGATGTGAAATGCTTATAAACGACTTGGCTGTCTTTATGTTGTAGCACTTGAGCCGTTAACAAGCTTAGATTTATTGATAATATCATTACCTGTCTGGTGGGGAGTCTTTACCAGTTGTGAAAGGACGAGGTTGATGTAGCAACAGCACAAATAGTAGCGATGGCTTTTTGCCTTTTTAAAGAAACGCCACACAATCTTTTTAACCAATACATTATTTATTGTAGCTCATAATATTTTTCTTTTGATATAATTCCTATGTTACAGGTACAATGTGCAATGCTGTATAAAAACAAAACATTTCTATTCAAACCCAAAGGATACTTACTTTTCTACGAGTAACCACCACAGAGAAGTGCTCTACTTCCGCAGTAATCTTAAAGGGTAACAGGAACAGTCGAGGTTTTTATGAAGCCTACCAACATCGTGTGCTATAGGAGGCCTTTTGGCTAGTTGCAAAAGCACCATCACTTGTGTTTTGTTTTTTTTTTTATTACTGAAGCACCTGCACCAGTGTTGTTGCTGAGAGGGTTGAAGCATTACATTTACATGGTTAACATCGCTAGTGCATGTCAGAGGTCAGTGCTGTGAGTGCAGGCACGGCCTTTCCAATGCACATGTGACTAATAAAAGACGAGAAGTTTCAGGATATCTACTGTACAGTGGCAGAAGTGTCATTTGAGAGAACTCAAAAGTCCCCAGTTTATCATATGGGAGTGCATTTATGCCACTGTGGTGAAAAAAGTAGTAATCTCATAATTGATAATGAAAGTTAATTTCTGCAAATGACAAACTTTCTCAAAATAATTTTCCATAATTATTATGAGATAAGTCATGATTTTGGGGTTTTCTCAATATTTTTCAGATATGACGTCATTATTTTAGATACTCATTCAATATTTTTGAGAACGTTTTCTTCATCACAGTGGTTGAAATGGGCTCCCATACCATTGCAAATTTGATAACCTTAATAAAAACCTCACGCATGTCCCATGTATTTGAAAATCAGTAGAATGAGGGATAAAAAAAGGAATATTCGACCTACTGAGAACCCTAATTACGCATCATGACTGACATTGTGGTGAGATTTTCATTCCGTTTTTTTTCCTTTTTTCAGTGCTGACATTTATTAACATAAGAGAACCGAAGAAATACTTTCAGGATTAAAAAAGTGTAAACTTTCACAAAATATAAAACGGACACATTCGAACCATAAATTATAAACATGTAGTCATGCATTTGTTCACAGGGCTGCATACCGTTTATTCTTACATTTTATCTTACAAATAAAATAAAGTTAGATATTTCTCATGTGGCATGTAATGGGTATTTACATTATTATTCATTAGTATTTGATGCATTAGTGTATGGAGTATGAGAATGCTCCCAGAGTGAGGATTAGAGTGTTTAAAGGACGAAGAGTGCGGTGGCTTGTGCGTGCGTCTGTGGAAGGGCTTTTGCCGAACTGGAGCAGTGGCTAAGGTTACCTTGGTAACTATTTTGCCTAAAAACCTGACTGAACTTAAATGACATTTGTCTGTTGTCACAAGCTGCCAGAAAATAGAATGTCAGATTATGACAAATGTTCTATGTCATCTGATGATGGTTTGCCAGCCAACAAACTTATGAGACATCATATGTCAACTTGTCATAGTCTGAGTTGTGTAGTAAGTGTGATCCCTCAGTGATGTACTGCACTGACTGATTGGTGTACGCCACTGTAGGTAAGCAAGAGGTATTTGTTTCCAGTGATCTATGGAGGTCCATTATGGGGCGCATGTGGAGGCCCCTGATAGGGTAACAGCAGAGCTGGCGGCACCCACGCCCCAGCACTGGGAGGACGGCTTGGCTCTCCACTACCGGGCTGATCCAGCTCAGCACTGTCGCAGTCAGAATCATCACACAGGGCCCGACTCTGAAGAGAGAGTGGGAAGATGTCAGTTGTCTAAGAAGATGACATCAACTGGCACATGCAGTCCACTGTGGGGCTGCTTTACCTCATTAGGATTCTGCCCAGCGTCCAGCTGAGCTTTGGACTGGCCCAGAGCTCCGTCTCTCTCAGAGAGGCAATCGGAGGCCTGTGCAGGATCTGTGTTGTCTGCCGGGATCTCTGACCCCTGAGAGAGGAGGTCATCACTGCGGTCGTCCAACCTGTCATCTGTGTTGGTGCTGACCACATCAGGAGTGCCGCTGTGTGAGTGGTCGGTAGTGTGGCCCTCCTCGCCGTCTGATACCGACAGATTCTCTGAGCTGAAGGTCGACACCGACTGGCATTTGGTGATGCTGGTCGGACGTCTGGGGCGGTTAGGAAAATGCGTACTTTAATTCAACGGAAGGGACGATACTAAAGAATGACGCAAGTCAAATATTATTATTAGACCTCTGAATACATCAGCAACTTGTCACAGAGGGAAAATGGCTTGAAACTAATTGAGTTACTCACCGTCTCCGTGGTAACTCAACCTCACTGTCAACTTCACCCTCCTCCTCTTCGGATGACACTCCGCGCCTCTGTAGTCACAATAGAGAAAATGCACGAGTGTAAATGATTGACAGGAGAATGTGAGGAATGTGACCAGATATCCGTCACTCTACCTGTTTGCGTGTGATAGCTGCCCTGTACAGAATGGCTGAAGGTGTGAGGTGCTGACTCCCAATCCCCCCTGATGCCCCCCGGGGCAATCTTACAGCCCCTGCTCCATCCTCTTTATCCTCCCCATCATGAGGCAGGCGTGGAGATCCCAGGGACCCCCGTCCTGCTGCTGCTCCCCTCCCACACGGTGAGTCTGGGCTGCTGGAGAACGGGAATGATGCAGCATCTTCGCTGGGAGTGTCGCTGCGTGGAGGAGTTTCTATGAGATCGTCCAGACCGGCTGCCCCCACCTCTGATCCCCCTAATCCTGCAGAGGCACTGAGGCTCCCCCCTCTCTCCAGCCCGCCTACAGAGGGGTCACCTTTCCCCTGGCCCTCTGCCTCCAGTGTGGTGCAAATGAGGTCAGGGCTTGAGGAGGACAGCTGCCTCTGCTGCTGCTCGTGGGTGAGCCCCCGCAGGGCTGCAGAAGGCTCCAGGAGCTGCTTAGCGGTGTTCGTGGTGGAGCTGTTAGCCTGGGCAGTTGTGTCTTTATTCGGAGGGGACTGATTTGCTTTGAGTCCAGCCAGATCCCCGCTGCTGCCCTTACCGGGCTTACGATGGCGGGTCTTTACCCTCCGTGAACGATTGGGAGAAGTGGAGCTTCTATTGGGGCAGGCTGGGATCGTGACTTGCATTACAGAAGAATCCATTTTGGGAATGATTACCTCAGTCTTAAGGATGTCTGGCCTGAAAGAGTGGGAGGGATTAGTCAACAACTGTAGTCTGCAATTTTAATAAAAAATTCATCAAACTTTTGTTCAGTGACTGAAATGAGATCTTGCACCTTTTTCCTGAAGGCAGTTTCTGCGGGACATTTCTCTTCTTGATGAGTTTGTCCATGGAGTTAGAAGAGCTGCTCTGTCTGGAGCTGTGGTGCTTAAACAAGCTTGGATACTTCTTATCCAAAGATTGCTCTCGCCTGGGAATTATAACCAAAGGACACAAGTGCATTGTGGATTATTTATTTGTTATCATGATAGAAAATATATCTCCAAAGCCAGAATGTGTTCATGCGTTTCTTCTAACCTCTGCAACTCTTTCTCTTTGAGCTCCAGCTGCAGCATGACAGCACTGAGCTCCATGTAGAGGTTGTTAGCCCTCTCCAGTTTCCTCTCATAGTGCTCACGAATGTCTAAAGCATGCCTGAGAAGAAAGGACGCAGCTGATGTCATTGTGCATCCGCATGAGAGAATTCAAATCTATTAAAGACGTGCACTCAAAGCACTTATTCCATCCACAGTGGTGGACAAAGGAGTGACATTGAGGAAACAGGACACACTGGTAGTGGCCGTATTCATGTACACTAACATAATAAAAGTACCCCCATCTGTTGGATGCAACTATAGTGTGAAGCCCTGCTGAGGAGACGAGATATCATTAAACTAAAACCAACCTGAGCTCCTCTCTGCGTCTGTTGATCAGCTCCTCATCGAGTCGGTGGATACAAGTACCCTCAGATTTGATCTTCTCAAAGTGCTGTTTCACCTCCTCTCGCCATTCAGCCTGATGAGAGCACATTTTCTGTTAACCAGCTGCGTCTAGCCAGAGCCGAGTTTGGAACCAGATCTCTTTTTTTTTTTGGCAATCCATCATCTGAGCAAGCATGTGTCTGTTTGTTTGTAAAGTTAAATTTGTGTGTCTTTGAATGTCTTTGCAGATATTCTTGATCCCAGTAAGAGAAGCAACCGCACCTGAGATTTGAAGTAGGTCTCTTGTGGAGTGGACAGCACGTCAGCTGATGCGATGTCCAGGTGAAGAAGGATCTGACGAAATGAAGGCCTGTTCCGAGGTTTACAGTTCCTGCAGTTCCAAGAAGGGAAGGAAAACTTTGTCCATGTATAATGTAATGTAAAATCGATAAAGTCCTTAAACCAGAGACAAACACCTTTGCAGGCATTCCTTTGCTCCTACTTCTCGGATCTGCTCATTTTCTGCCTCTCCTGCTGTGCTTGCTCTTTTTCAGCTGTCAATTTCCACGAATGACTCACCAGCATTGTCTGAGGAGGATCTTGAAGCCGTCCGGGCAGCTCTCGGGTATGGGCAGCTGGAGGCTGTTGTTTCCAACACCCCAGATGATGGCAGATGAATCCACATCTTTGTACGGGATCTCTCCGGTCAGCATCTCCCACAGCACCACTCCAAACGACCTTAAAGTTAAGTTCAGCTTATCTTATTCAGGAAAGATCAAGATTTGTTTTCAAATAACAGACTCGAGATTAAATTACATTCATAAGATTTCACAACAAGACAACACGGTCGCACAAGGCCCATCATCCCTCCAACGAATGTGTAAGTGTCTCTTTAATGTCCCTCAGACTTACCAGATGTCCACCTTTTCTGACACCGGCTCATTCCGAATGACCTCAGGAGCCATCCAGGCTACAGTGCCAGCGAATGACATCTTGGTGCTCTTGTCGCTGAGCTCCTTCGAGGTACCGAAGTCAGAGATCTTTACCAGGTCATCATGTGTAATCAGCATGCTGAAAAGGTCATATGTTACTGCTGCATCCCTCGATAGTAAAGGATCAATCATGAAGCTTAACATCTTCAGTTGGATGAAACCAGCTGTGGCGAGTCCATCGACTTACTTGGGGGATTTCAGGTCTCGGTGGATGATTTTATGGAGGTGTAGGTAGTTCATGCCTCCTGCTATTCCCATAGACCAGTCAACCAGGAGGGAGGGTGTGATGTTACGGCCCGCTCTCAGCACCTCATACAGTTGGCCTTGGGCACAGTATTCCATCAAGATACAGTAACAAGGAGCTTGGGTGCACACACCCCTAGAATGAATAACAGTACATGCCAAGAGAAAAGTTGAGTGATAATGAAAGTGTATTTATGCAGATGAACGATCGGTGTGCTGATACGTGAGATTTTAAGGATTCCGGAGCTTCCATACTTGAAAGTGATGATGTTGGGGTGCTTGAGTTTGCGAAGGTGTTTGATCTCAGTCTCTTTGATGTCCCGCACTTTCTTTACCGCCACGTCCTCTCCGTGGTACTTGCCCAGGAAGACTGCGCCCTGTGCCCCACTGCCCACCCACTGCAGGTCCGAGATCTCCTCAAACGGAACCTCCCAGGACTCTAAACGCACACCAACAAGTCAAAAAAAACAAAAGTCGATAAATGAACGTGAAATGAGGAACTTATACAAACAAATACCTTTTATACACCAAGCATAAGGAGACAACAGCCTTAATATACGTCCTCCCACAATGCAAGGCTTCCTAGGTTCATGCTACACATCAGAACTGGCATCGCACAAAGTGCCTGCCATGCTCAAATAAAGGGGATAGTGACAGCTTATCCAGCGGACCAGCACATTTCTATCCTGCTGTACAGAGATAAGAATGAAAATTTGAGGAGAAAACAATGGTCCACTCACAGTCTAATCTGTGTGTCTTCCGTCATACCGACAAGACTTAAATGACTGAAAGAGCATGGTCACCAAAGAGAAACGAGCTGTGCAGAATAAAAGAGACAGGCGAATCTATTCTTCATGAGGTCCACTGAAGTGTCATGGTCTCTGGAGAGGAGCTTTAGCAGAGACAGACGCACTCCCCCTGGCCAGCTGTTAAAACTCACTGTAGCTGATGACTAGGAATAAGCACGACTTGTAAACAAAGTCCTGCTGGTGGAAATAAAAATAATTGTGCTTTCTCAATTATCCAACTTACTTGTGTACCATTTGAGGTACTTCAGTATTTCCACTATACGACATGTAAATCTAGCTTCTGGGCATTTCCAACATCTATTAGATCCACTAGAGACATTCCCTCACTAAAC
This sequence comes from Macroramphosus scolopax, assembly GCA_901007825.1. Taxonomy (NCBI): domain Eukaryota; kingdom Metazoa; phylum Chordata; class Actinopteri; order Syngnathiformes; family Centriscidae; genus Macroramphosus; species Macroramphosus scolopax. Next base: position 17,224 of record CAAKHC010001327.1, read on the forward strand.
CTCTCAAGATGTTTATTTATCAATGTATTTTCACCATTTGTTAATCTGATGTCACTTTTTATGATTTATCATTTTGTCTATAACATTGTTTAAAAATAGAAATAGATGCCTTTTACAAATTCACAGACCCCAATGTGATGTCTTCAGATTGCTCCCGTAGTCTGATCAGCAAAAACAAAAACAGTTTTCATTTTAGGACAACATAACTGGAGAACAGCAGATCATTCTTAGCAGTTGTGAAACTAACCAATAAATGTTTGGTATTTTTATTGGATAAATCACTAAAACAATTCATCTTTAATCAAAATTATCAACGATTGATTATCTGTTGATCGTATAATTGATGAATCAACTCATCTGTTCAACCGTAGTCGTGCTCAAAGAGGTGAAATTGTCCAATATTTTACAAAGACAACATTTGTTTATTTTTAGAGACGATGCAAATGAATCAACATCTGTGAATTTGCCAGTGTTAGCAGAAAGCCGGATAATAAACCGTCCGTTTGCCAGATGTTAAATTAGCCAGTAAAACATGATATCAAGGAGGAAAGTTCTTTCTTCTCCTTCCCCAGTTAATTATCTCACAAGCTCTCAGGTTCATGTCAGGCAATGGGCCCAAGTTGGCAACCTCTGGACTAAACTTCAAGACTCTAAATAAAGTAATTCAAATTAGCTCAACCTCAAGCAGCTACAAAGTAAAATACTGCGTACATATTGATGCACCGTTAACAATCTCATGTTATAAAGAAGGATACATCAGTACAGGTTCACTTGACTGCAGAACAAGTATGTGTTTGTATGAAAGTAGTTTTTGTTGATAATACTAGTGTAATGTTTTACTTCAAATGCAGGATTTAACTTGTAATGTGGTATGTTCAGATTATACTACAGGCTCATTCACTGACTGACTGATGTGTATTTAGACAATAGTATTTGTTCTGGGGCATGTGAATACTATCCTAAGAACAGACAATGGATCATTATCATAAAGGGAGAACATTTTCTTTTTTCTTCACATACCTTCATGGCTATGTTTGTGTTCGGTGGAGTAGGCCTTTCCTATCATGGTCCAGACTGGTTTTAGGCAGCCAAACAGTCCCTCCAAAAAACCTCCACTCCCTGCTTGTAACCGAATGTTCTCCGACTGCCTCCGGACAGCCCCAGCCTCTGGACTGTGCCCGGCCTCGGCCCCTCCGCCACACTGGCAGGGCTCATGTTCATGTAGTGTTAGGACACTGTTGTCAAAGTGGGCTGAGGGTCCATCGCTGGGAGTGGGGCTGCTGCCGCCTGGTGCCACTTGTCCACCGGTGTCGATGGACAGTACGTTTCGGAGGACACACTGTGTAGGGGTCAGGTCCGTTTCCGGGGTGCAGGCAGGGGTGTCGCCATCGAGTCTTCGATAGGGGGGTTCTGATATAGGGGTACTGAAGCCTGACAGGGAGGGGGAAGGGGCACGGGGCTCATGGATACAGGTCCCACTCATCAGGGGTTTCCCCAACACAGCAGGTTAGGGTGGATGGAGGGTGGAGAGGTGAGTACGCCTAAAAGGGAAATATTCGTGCATTAGAAGGTTTTACAAATTATTGTACATTTCACTGCTTTTCAAGATGACCATTCAGCACTTAGCAGCACCAAAAGATGGAGCTGTCCATTGATGAAATCACTGCTACCTTTGCCTCTAGTGTCTTCTGAAATGAAATTAACACAGGTTTCAACTTTTCTTTCATTCAAAAAATGAACCAGACAAAACAGCATAGTCGTGCTTCGAGTTGGGCAACCGGCCAGCCCCCAGTATAACCAGGCATCTCCAAATCCCAATTCTGTCTGGATTGTGCAGTAAAGCCTCCTCCCTGTGTCTGTGAATGGGGAGACCAGCCTAACCAGTGCAGCCATCAACCACAGTGGAAATGGGCTTTATGAATGAATCAACCGATCAAGGCAGGTTGTGCAGTCCACAGCCATTTCTGTCACCTGCTCTTCAGCTGTCCCTCTGAGGAGCATCAATGTCTTACAGAGAATCAGAGCAACAGTCCCCACATGTCGCTGGTCATGAATCAAGTGGGGAGCATTGTGTGCATCCGAGGAAAATGCCGAATTGCATAATCAACCCTGTGTGGATGTGTAGGTCCGTGCGTCATGCGTGCGTGCGTGTCTCTGTAAGTGTGTGCGCGTGTGTGTGAGAGAAGGAGCACATGTGCCCAATTCACATATATCCCACACCAGCTCCATGTATTGTGCTGCACCACTGCATAAGAAGAACCACTGAGACTGAGCGAAATGGGAGCGTGAAAAAACGGGCAATAAACAACCACCGGGCCTGTGCAAGGGAACAGTGCAAACACACACACACACACGCAGGAAGATCAATCTTTAAATAACCGAGGATGTGATGACACTCAGCAGCATCATAGCCGACGTGCATGGTTTGCAAGCCCGATGCCTACTATGTTCCATGCCAAGTGAAACTGCCGCAGCGTCTGTACATACTCAATGTTGGCATGAAATAATTCGGAATGTGGGCTTTATGGCTGCACAGATATGATTCTCCAGCATTCATCGACGATGATTGGTTTCTTGGCAGCATCAGTTTATTGGTGCAGTGTGAGCGGCATGAACGCACCAAGCGAAGCCATCATACCTAAACGCACTGGGACACAAGATCTCTTATTCAATCAGCATTTAACCGGATAGTATGACATTCCCATACCTTTCTGCCTGCTTGATGTCGCGTTGTCAAGTGAAAGGGTGGGCTCGGCTTTCTATTTGTCGGTGATAATGAGCCAATCGTTTATTTCCTTCGGTCCCTCTTGTATATCCAGTCCTTACATCCACGAGTTTCACGCTACTGGGATGGATCCCAGCGGGCAAATTGTGTTATCAATAACTGGGGACCCATGCAACGTGAGGCGCGCTGGGTTTTGGGGGGAGGGAGCTGTCTCCTTTCCAGTGCTGAATTGACGTCACGGAAAGGCGAGATGCGCCTTCAGGGGGCGCTGCATCGCTCCTGCAAACACAGACTGACAAGAAAGTAGGCTATCACTTGTACATCATCACAACCATAATTTTCATCCTCATCATTCTGGAGCCTTTACCCACTGATTCATGTGTTTGGGTGGTGCTTCAATCTGCTCACTCCCTGGTCAAACGACGTGTCAGGCGGACTACAGCCTGCTGATGCTGCTGATGTGTCCTTGAGCAAGATACGCTGAATCCTGGCATTGTGGGAACCTGCTGTGCGGTTGACCATGCAAGGCGAGACACATTTATTCATGTACAACCTTTCAGACACACAGGGAGGCGAATTATTTCAGTAGAATGACAATTAAAAACAATAAGCAGTAAGGTTTAAGCGTTCACGTGGTTAATAACATCATGCATATCCTTTATTTGACCAGGTAAACGTTTCATTGAGATTATATTTATTTTCATGGTGACCAGGCTAATAGAAACGCATAAACATTGCTACAAAAATAAGCACACACACACCTGTCACAGCTGTCACACACTGAAAATTGATGAGCACAATATCCAGTAAATATGCAGTTAAGTCGAGGGGAAAAAACATGTATGATACACAAACAGACGTCAATGCCTTCTATCAAATATTCCAGAAATAAGGGGCAGCATATATACAAGCTTTTATTGCCCGGATCTGCCTCATTTTGTAACCAACAACTGTTGAATATTGTGGGATCACAGGGCATGTTGACATGGGTTCTAAACATGTAAGTAAACACATATGAAGGGCCCAGTTTAGGGAGATATTATGTACAGAAGCCAACCAATGCAAAAATGGGAAACAAGAATGTCCGGAAAAACAAGTTCTTGATTACTATAGTTTGTACTTGTTTGTTTCAGCGTGGGTGTAATGTCGTTCTATGTCCTTTAGAGGGCAGCATCTGTGCCGTGTGTGCATCGTGGCAAAACCTCCGCACTGTTTGTTCCTTTGGCGGACCCGTAGCTCACACGGCGGGATTCAATTGAAGCAGGAAGCTGAAAGTGCCAAAACAACATAGTGTGTACTTTTAACTCCTTTTTTTGGAAACACAGCGCACGACAGTTAATAAGGTATTTTCCTTGACATGTAAGAACAAAAACATTTGTTGCTGTTGCCAAAACCAGGCTGACATCACAGGAGACCAGAGCAAGCTGGCTAACATGCTGTTAGTGCTATAATCACATATGCTAGCTGCACGTCCTCCAGTTTGACGTTCGTAAATAGGAGACCCTCTTCTTTTTCTTGATTTTAAGGTGTGTTTCCAGGGTCTGGTAGCAGGATTTCGCCGTGTTGAAGATGTGCTCTCTGGCGTTGTTCCCCCCTCCGCTTCCCCCCGGTAACACCACCCTGTGCGAGTCCAACAACGAGCTGCTGTCGGTAACCAACACTGAGGACCAACTGAAACAGGTCTGTCTGTGTTATTATACGCCTGCTTATATCTAACGATCACATAATAACCTAAGAATGATAGTGTACCAATGGGCTCTGTTATCGATTAAAGGTGATTTTGGTGGACTGGGGTCCAAAATCATGTTGTCGTCAGTTGTCAGTTAAATGTGTCTCCTCATGGCCGTGTGTTCCCTTGCAGGAGTCAAGTCCTCTGAGTCTGTATTTCCCTCGAGAGTCCCTGAAGCTCCACTGTCGCACAGAGAGCAGCAGCAAAGCAGCCTTTCTGGATCACTCTGAAACACTGTGGATGAGGAGTGCAGCAGCATGGTAGATATCACACACACATAATTTTATGTCCAGCAGCAGAATTGTTTCATGCATTTCAATCCGTTTGTTATTCCTCTGTCACAGACAAAGATAAGTTATGCAGCTTCTCTCTGTCTGTTGCAGGCGGGATGGCGGTTTAACCGGGCTACTCAATGAAATCTCCAACTCACATACAGAGGGTACGTGAGCCTTTTGTTATCCTTTTTTACCTGTAACGATTTTACTGTTACTATATTGAGTCATGTATTCATAGAGAAACTCTGCTGCGTTGTGTGCTCTTGCAGTGCCTAAATTTTTGTCAGTGATTTCTGGTTGTATCCTGGCTTTACTCCGGAAAGTCTCGTCCTTTCACGGCTCCTTGTTTCCTCATCTCACAGTAAGCTGAGCCTGTGTGTTGCTGACAACAATACTCTCAATGATGTGGTGTTTGCTGTATTACATTAAACTATGTATGTTTTTGATGTGTTCTACAGTTGAGTAGCGAGGACATGATTGCAGAGTTTTCACAAATGCTGAACTGGTAAGTGGCAATTTAGCAATGAATTGTTTGCTTAATTATTGTCATTATCACTATTAGTAGTAGCAGTATTAGTTGTAGTGTAGCTTGTCTTATTCTTATTATAAAGAAACTGATATGCAGACATCCTGGTGAATGGTTGACAGTATTTGATATTAATATAACAAATTTGGAGCTACATTAATTGCTTGGTTAATCGGCTGATGACCAACATTTGAGGGTTCCAGCTTCTCATTATTAGACTATTCATTGATTGTTAGTTTCAGCCCTACATTGATTCTTTCCAATATTTGCACTGGCTTGGAAGAGCAGAAAGTGATCGTTCTCTGGTTTCCCAGGTCTGACTGTGTGGTGCGAGCCTTTGCCTGGCATCCTCATACAGATAAATTTGCTCTGGCTCTTCTGGACGATTCAATTAAGATCTACAATCCTAAAAGGTACCGTGAGTAAGCTCAAAAGAAGGCGTAATGAGCATCTGGTTATGAACTTTGACAGGACAAGATAATGGAGCAGGTGTTCATTAACGGTTAACTGTTCAATATGACATCGAAGAGCTGAGGTTTACTGTGTCTGAATGTTTGACAGCCTTGAGAGGATCAAGGATTCACTATTCATGAAAACATATATTTTTGTTAGTCTGCAGAAGTGCTGTTAAACCAAAAAGAACCTCTGATCTCACCACAACAAAGCAAAACCTGAGTTCATGTCATCCTCATAGAGACGTGCTGTGCTTTGAAATCTCAGTCTTTTTTGTACTTTCAGTGCCACGACTCCCACGCTGAAGCATCGTCTACAGAGGAGTGTTGCAGCTCTGCAGTGGAAGCCGCTGTGCGCATCTGCTCTGGCTGTCGCTTGTCAAAACTGTTTACTGGTTTGGCATGTGGACCCCTGTTCCCTGTCCACCAGGTTTGTAACTTCTCGTGCTGATGTGTGTTTTCTTGTGACGTGACGTTCAGCCTTAAACGTGTATGTTTCTCATTTTTCAACCAGGCCTTCGTCTGGATGTGCACAAGTGTTGTCTCACCCTGGGCACTCTCCAGTCACTTCCATCGCCTGGTGTCCAAGCGGCTCTCTCCTTGTGTCCGCCTCACCTATGGACACAGCGATGATGGTACACGGCAACGGCTTCATAGTTGGGAAAGCCATTTCAAGAAAAACCTGATTTATTGAAATAAGTTATTCACCGAGCTGGGCGAAACAAATCCTTCTATTAATTAGAACACTTTCTTCGGTTGTTGTGTAACGGTAGTTGGCCAAGACAGCTTTAAGGTGCTTTACCGCCACCTTCTGGCAGCAGTAACACAGTACTAGTAGATGCTTGGCAAGACCACGGAAAATGTATTTTATATTACATGACAAATTATTTTACTTCATATTCTCAAAGGAATTGAATTCTGAAAGTATTATGTTGCTTCCGCTGTAAGTCAGTTTGTTCTTTGGTATCATTTCAGGTATGGGATGTAGCTGCAGAAAGCTGTGTGCCGCTTCAGCGCGTTGGAGGTGGTGGGGTCACCTTCCTGTCCTGGTCCCCTGATGGCAGCCATGTTCTTGCCTCCACACCGTCTGCCCTTTTCAGGTTAAAGCCCCACAAGAGTCTCATATTGTTGTAATCTATATTGGAGTGCTGGATAGCACATATCCAATTTAAAGATAAGTAAAGCTGCTAGTGGTTTTCTGTTATATTTCCTTCATCATGAGTGTGAGGAGCTCGCCGTACATGAATTATAATGAGTATTGAACGTGGCTTGTATTTAGCTTGTATGATGAGATATTAAGCAGAAAGACGCATGGAAAACAAAGTCTGTTTTTTTCAGAGTTTGGGAGACCAGGATGTGGACCTGTGAGCGTTGGCCATGTTTGAAAGGGCGCTGCCAGGTGAGGGCTTGGCATCACATTTCAAAGTCATCCTTCAAGTACGTAGTTATTTCTAGTCCTTGTGAATCTATTTCTGTGTTTTGTTTAGTCCGGCTGTTGGAGTCCAGATGGGAGTCGACTTCTCTTCACTGTGCAGGGAGAATCAGTCATCTATGCTCTGAATTTCACAGACACACCAGGTTAATTGTTTCAGTCTTCATAAAGTGCCACACGTTAATCAGTTATTTTGTATCATATGTACCCTTGTAAATAACTGATTCGCGGTTTGAAGAAGCTATTTCCGCATAATCCACACTCCAACCATACGGGGCAGCATATTGCCTTGAAGGTTAAGGGTGCTACTAACATGGAAATGTTACATTCCTTAATGTTCCAACCCTCACCCATGGTCAGGAGCTCTGGGTATTGACTGAAAGACAGAGACAAATATATAAGCAGTTGAAATGAGCTTCCTGTGTAGTGTGTCGCCTTCCTCCAAGGTCCAAAGTGGGTCTACGATACGCGGCCAGCCAGTACGAGCTTGTTCAGATTTTATAATATAGCAGTTATATTGCTTAGCTAACTGATGTTGCTCAAAATTGACATTTAGTAAAAGAATTTACCTGTGATGTTTTAATTCAGCAGTTTTACCTACAAGCACATCAAATGGGCAGCAGACAGCCTCGGTGGTGGCTGACCTATCAGAGACGACCTTTAACACACCAAACGGAGACGTCATGTAAGAGCTACGAACTGAAGAGCTAATTGGCTAAATAATTTTTGCATAACTACATCAAATATGATCGTAAACGAGGCCTGTGAAAAGGTCTGTAGATAAGCAAGTTGAGTGCTTTCAAATAAATAAATGCTCTTTCATCTTTTACATATCAAATAAATGACCCAGTAAGTTGAGTGTCACTCATCCCCCGTCTAACTTGTCTTCAGGGTTGGTGGAGAGATCCAGTCTTTGACGTGGGACCCAAGAGGAGAGAGGCTTGCAGTGCTTCTCAAAGGTCTTGCTCATTTTCTTCTTCAACCTAATGGACTCTATTAATATTACATTGAGTTATTTTAGGATAGGTTTTAATACCACGTAGAAGTTGTGTGGCTCAGTCTGAACTGTTCTTTCAGGAGATCCACAGGCAGCAGACCGAAATGCAATAATAGCCGTGTTCAAGACGAGAACTCATCCCGTTTTTGAGCTTTTGCCATGGTTAGTGCTTCTACGTTTGATTGCATTTCATATTTGTGTGCTTTAGTTCAGCTCAAAAGAATTCCTTTTCCAAGGGGTTTGTACTGATTGGAATCTGAATCAACTGGATATCTCCCTCTGTAGTGGTTTTATTCAAGGGGAGACGGATGCAGAGCCGAGGCTAATGCAGTTCCACCCAAACTTCAAGCATGGAGCTCTGCTCACTGTGGTCAGTCTTTCCTCTTAAATCCCTGATTCCATTCTCATGTTTGTTTTTAGTTTGTGGTTCGCTGTAACAGACTGACCATATCAAGTGACTTCTCTCTCTCTGTTCCAAGTGCTGGTCCACTGGGAGGATCACCCACGTGCCTTTCTACTTCTTGAGCGGTGGCGTCCCTCATTTTGGCCTCAATGGCAGTCCATCCCTGCCACGCCCCCAGGAACTTCCTGCTGACTTCGCCGGTCAGTCGCTCTTTACAAAACTCTGACCGACTGTCACATACTCACTAAGCGTTGTTGTTATTATGGATTGTTAATAAATTTGTAGAAACATCTTGGTCTTTGTGTACTTCTTATTTTGTCAACCATTTAATAAGTAACATTGTGAGGTGATGAAAGGTGTGTGGAATGTTTTTCTTTTTTTTGATCCGTCCACTTTTGTTTTATTTTATTCTTTTATCATAATTACCTGCCTTTGTCACAAATATAACAACTAATGTGGAGCGTAGAAGCGTTTTTTTAAGTTCTACGTTTGCTGATGGCACATTATCCTTTTAAAAAAAGAATGTGTCACTGAAGAAGTCAAGCTTTTATTACTCAGGACAGACTGGAGAGGAAGCAGGCCGCAGTACAGACAAGTAGTGACGCAGCTGAACTGATGCTACTCTAGTCAACCAAATATTCTTTGTTAATGCCTAGTAGTTCAGAGAAAAGGAGCCAACTACGCCTGAACCTGGAGAAAGTCCTTTTTTCGTGTGAAAAATGCACACTGGTCCGTATCTCTCACACTCGCTCACACACAACCTCACAGTCAAGAGTTAACTGACCTCCGGAAATACAAGTATAAAATGACACTAAAGGTCACGTGAATTGTTCTGGTGAAAGAAGTCAAAAACAATCCAATGACCTTTCTGTTTTTATTCAAAACTCAAATCAACTTCAGTCTTAATTCGGTTTTCCTTTTATTTCCAATTTACATCAGTAAGAAGTGTAACAAAATAAAAACAAAAAAAATGATCATAATAAAATTAATTTAAAAAATGTACACGCCCTCACACACACAGAGACATCCCACCCTGGTTGTTCTTGAGTGACCTTCCTCTGAGTCCCTCGCACAGCTTTGGTGTGGGGACTTTTAGAGGAGGCCTCCAAGTAGCCCCGGTCTCCCCTGTGTCACCCAATGGCACCCATCCTGCAGGGTGGAGTGTGAGTGTGTGGTGTGAGGCTAGTGGGAATTAAGGGTGGGGGCATTTGGTGGAGACTGAATTACAGAACTCATAGCACCTTCTGAAGAGAGAGCAACCCAAAGCAAAGATGGCCATTCTGATCCACCTGAAAACAATTTTTTGGTCAGCTCAGATTTAAACTGGTCACTTTGTTTTTCAGCGTGAGGTAGCTTTAAACAATCTGGATGACTACAATGAAAAGCAATATTAAAAACGAATTTTGGATGAGAACTTATGTGAATCGCCTTCTTTTGATGGGCAGTAAAGGGGTACAGGAAATTGAAACATCCCAAATGTAACCTCACTTTCCAAAAAGTGTTGGTGTGCATATAAACACATGTACACACATAATGTGGAAATACATATAAAACCATCTGGTCGCTTATAAACACAGACCTTTACAACAATAGAACCAAGGCTTTATAATACACGGCAACGCTTTTGCTCCTGCTCACGAAGAACAGGCTTAGATTTGATTTTACTTAAAATATTTTTATTGGTCTACACTGATTCAAAATGCCATATTAGAGTGACAGGAGGAAAACAGGGAGGGAGTTGGAGTAGGACTGGGACAGAGGTTCTGCAGCTGTTCTGTAGTGGAAAGGGGCTTGCTTTACAACGTAGACCCGCCCAGTCCTACCTCAACTCTGCCCATTCAGGTTAGACAATAAATAAGTGACATCAAGTCATGTTTCTGTTCTCCATCACTTGTTCGCTTGGTCCCTCTTCCCCCTGGTTCGGACTCATTCCCGTCAACAGCGGGCCATGGGAAACATGACTGGATCTCAGGAAGCGGGTTGACAGAGAATGCTGGTGAGATGTACAGATATTGCCGGTGCCCTTCAGTGCTAACATCCAGGGAGTACAACTTGGAGAGCACTTTGTATTGTGACATCAATTTTCTTTATAATTTCCAGTCTTCTTTATTGTAGAAGTATGTGTAGTGTTTTGTGGTTGAGTTCATTTATTTCCTGTTATTCTGGGGGGGCATTGTGATATTCCACTTTACAAGAAGCAGACTGCGCCTACATCCACGCCAAACTCCTGATCCGCTTCTCCAATATCCATAGGAGCAATGTCCACAATTGGCAGACGGGAGGTTTTCTGTGTTTTGTACTCAAAGACAGTCTTGCCCCATCGGCTTGTATGTTTCTGTTGGTTGAGAGTGGAGAAAGAGTGTCAACGTCATTGTTAACAAGACGGCAACTACACATGTCTAAATCTAAGATATTTCTTTCTGGCTCTGTTTTGCAGCCTGCTCTCACCTTGCAGCCATCCTCCAACACGTTGTATGTGAAGCGACTGTTGCCCTCAGCGCGGATCTCCACATCATTGGAGCCCTGCAGCAGCAAAGCCTTCTTCAGGTTGCCTGTGGCCTGGTCCATGTAAGCAATGCTGTTCTTGCAGTGGTAGGTGAGGTTCTGGGATGCTTCATTGGACAGAAGCCTCAAGAAGGTCAGCTGGACACTGGCGGCGTTAGCGGCAGGGCCGTCCTGAGCGTAGCTGAACTGTACAAGCAGACAAGAGATACTAAGCAACAGTGTAGTCTTACTTGAGTCTTTAGTCGAGACTCTTCATGATCAGTTTATAAAAATAAATAATCACTGAGCGGTGAGTTGTGTATATGCACTCACGTGGAATCCGCCATTCATGGTCTCTCCAAACCAGACATGCTTGCGGTCCTTGCTCTTGCTGGTCCACCAGTTCTTCTTAGGTGCCTTGGCAATGCTCGGGTAGACGCAGGTCTCTCCAGACTCCATGTTACAGAAGACCTTGATGGCATCAGCTGTGCTGCCAATGTTGGGATCAACCCAGTAGTCACCTGGAGAGATGCGGAGGAGAGGGTACACAAGGAATAAGTAAATGCAGGTTTGGCAAACTCCAGAGATAAATAGATAAATGGCAAGCCTGCTGCATGGTTGTATGTTGTGGATCAGGTGTGGATATAAGATGTCTGATGTTTTAAATAGTTACCAATAGTTCTTGGTCCCAAAACCTTATTATTTTTTGCCAGTTTTCTGCCTTTGTCCTCATTGCCAATAATAATCTATTATACTTCGCTTTATGACATTATATCAGTGAAACCAACCCATCTATTAACGATCCCTTCCAACTCCCGTCACAACTTACCGCTCTTCCACTCAGGGTGGCACAGTTTAAGGTCTCTGCAGGTGCGAGCAGGGTTCTTCTGGGTGCCATCAGGACTGCGCATGTTCTCGATCTGGTTGTTGAGGGACTTCAGTGTGGAATCAACCTCAACATCGTGCTGCCTCAGGGAGCTGGAAGCCTCATCAGCCCTCATGTACCTGAGAGGATCAGGGGACTTCTCAGTCTGACCCAGACCAGCGAAGGCAGACATGTCGATGCCAGGACCAGGAGGTCCAGGAGGACCAGGGGGTCCGGCGTTACCAGGAGGACCCTGAAGGAAGTCAAAAACACAAAATGGGTTAGAGGAATATATACATACAATCAGGAGGAGAAATGTAGCAAGGAATGATGTGCAGATACATACAGAAGGACCGGCTTCTCCAGAGCGTCCACGAGGTCCAGGGGGTCCAATGGGGCCAAGCAGTCCATTAGATCCATCTTTGCCAGCAGGTCCGCTTGGTCCAGGTGGTCCCTACAGAAACAGGGAGTGTTACATTTTATTGGTTATTTCCTAGATCTGCCATGCAATTGAAATGCACGAGCAGTTTCCCTCTACCACCCCAATCAATCAATGCCGTACTATGCATGAAGATGATTTGTGCGGTGACATTTCCTTCATTTCTCTTATCATGCCAGGTGCTTAGCTTATCTAGAATAGATATTGCAGTCTATTTCCCATCTCAGCAGGAGTGGTTTCCCAAATCACAGGCTCCCGTCTGCCTGCCTCTTTGCCTCACAGACAGTAATTACGAAATGACTCGGCTGCCATTCTTATCACAGCGGTGGGTAATTAAAGCGCATGGCCTCTCCTGTCTCTGTCTTCGTCAGGTGATTGGAGCATCCCAAAAAGACGAACCTGTTGCCCTTCACTATCATCACATATCTTGGTGGTGAAATTTGTAGGATGGAAATGCTTTGAGTTTTGATTTTCTTTCACTCTCTGTTTTTTGCTCAGTTTTCGCACCTTAGCTCCGCTTGGTCCTGCAGGTCCAGCAGATCCGGAATCTCCAGAGGGGCCCTGTTAGATAAACGACCGGTTACAACAGATTAGATGAGAACAAAACAGTTGAGATGACTTAAGATGCTGAAATGAATTGTTCTGGTCCTTACAGGAGGTCCAGGAAGACCCTGGAGACCAGTGAAGCCACGGTGACCCTTCTGTCCTCTCTCGCCTGTCTCACCAGCCTCTCCCTTATCCCCACGTGGTCCTTGGGGTCCCTGGAGCATAGGTTTGACATGTATCAAAATTCATGGCTGCACATGTGTAGAACACTTCATCATCTAAACCTGTTAAAATCTCAACTTGATCATATGGTTGCAGATGGAGGTGATGATACTCACAGCCATTCCTCTGGCACCAGCGAGTCCAGGAGGTCCTGAAGGTCCTTGAGCACCCTGAAGAAGGAAACAACATGGTGAGTGCTTCCTCTTCACAATTAAATGAAAATCAGTGCCGAACATTTATCACTATGTTTATACTTTGAGAGGAACCTCATCAGCTGTGCTTTGTTACTTACAGACTCTCCTCTGTCTCCCTGCTTGCCGAGTGGTCCGACAGGTCCTGTAGAACCAGGGGCCCCAGGAGCTCCGGGGGCTCCAAGAGGACCTGTGTTACCGCGCTCTCCCTATGGAAGGACACAACAGCTTGACTCAGAATAGCTGTAATGAAGCATCAGAACAAAGTAGTTCCAGTAGACTTTTGTCTCATAGTGTGTTTGGTCGGACTTGTTTCTCTTACCTTGATTCCAACAGATCCATCCCGACCAGGAGGTCCATCTGATCCAGGGGTACCCTGAAATACAGCAACAGTTATTTAACGATGCAACAATTTGATCAACGTGATAGTGTTATTGATTATAAATGTATTGGAACTATTGTTTCTGCCATTATAAGTTCTACCACTTTCATCCTTGTTAGTTTTTACCTCTCGTCCGGTCTCTCCGGAAGGTCCAGTAAGTCCAGGGGGGCCAACGGGTCCAGGAGGTCCACGGTCACCACTGGAACCAGAAGATCCCTGTTTACCGGGCTCTCCCTAAACACACAGGAAATAATTGAATAAGTAGCTTAGTAAATGTCAGCAGTTCATTTGATATTTAAAGAAATGTTTTGACCTTACGAAGAGAGATCATAGAATAACTTCTAGTGTGAATGTATTCACTTACATTCAGGTAAAGTCTGACAAGATGCTTGGACATCATGACCATAACATCAAACAGTTACATGAACGAAGACACTTACAGAAGGTCCAGGCAGACCAGGGAAGCCTCTCTCTCCACGCTGACCAGGCAAACCAACAATACCCCGAGATCCAGCGAGACCCATAGGACCTGAAGGCCCATCAGCACCCTACAGAATTAGGAAAGAGAAGACTGGATCGTGAAATGTTCTTATGTAGCTGTGCTAAAGTTCAGTAAAGAAAGAAAATAAAAGCACAAGAGGGACTCACAGGTGGTCCATCTTCTCCAGCCTCTCCCTTCTCTCCTTGTTGACCAGCAGGTCCGCGAAGCCCAGTGTCTCCCTGCCTTCCTGTGGGACCGGCATCACCACGAACACCCTTGGGTCCATCTTTGCCGGCAGAGCCAGCAGGTCCGGCAGCACCAGGGTTACCCTGTGATGGAAAGAAATTTCATTGAGTAATAGCAGACATTTTTTTGATTTACTCTTCATTAAAATTCCTTTCTTGAAATGTGTTAACGTGAGTGTTACTCACATTAGGGCCTGGAGATCCAACTCTGCCAGCAGATCCAGGGAAACCTGTGGCACCCTGTCGATGAGAAAAAGAGTTTAGCAAACATAAACAGACACAGCGTGTGATATATCAATAAAAATATAATGACACTACAAGGAAGAACCATTTAATAAATGCACCTAAATATAAATAAATTCCATGTATACACAGTTGACGTGTTTTACTGTATAGTCTGTGTCCATATTATACTTACAGCAGCTCCCTGAGCACCACGTGCTCCTTTAGGTCCAGATACACCAGTTGGTCCCTGAAAGTTGGAAACAACTATTGATCATCTTCATACATCACAACAGACTTTAAAGATGCTCATTATATGTGTTGTTTCCACAGCCAGTTTAATGACGTTGGATATACAGATCTGGCTTTAATACTGGGCAGAGGTCCGGTACCCACCAGAGGTCCAGGAGCTCCGGATGGTCCCTGAGGTCCAGGAGAACCAGCGTCTCCTTTTTGTCCACCTTCACCAAGCTCTCCCTTGGCACCGGGCTGCCCATCAGAACCCTATATATTGTAAACAAAACAGCAACATTCGCTCAAGGTCAATAACGGGGAGTGAAGAAAATAGATTTAACAGTTATTGAATTTGAAGAATTCACTTACAGGAGGTCCAGCAAAGCCAGCAGGTCCAGGAGGTCCAAGCTCACCACGGTCGCCCTGCAGGAGGAGAGAAGAGTCGTTCAGATGCTGGTACTGATGCTGTTTCCTGGTTTTTGGTTCTGCATTTTTTTATACCTTTACAAGATTCTTGTCCCAGCATCACAACACTTAGAAAACATGACAATAGATATAAATAAGTAAACACAGATGGGGGTGTTGTATAGACACTTATCAATAACTTACAGGAGCGCCACGGGTACCAGGAGCACCGCTGGGTCCAGAGGGTCCAGTCTCACCCTGGATAGAAGAGAACAAGTCAAACCAACTCAAATCACAAACTTACAATAGAATATTTTTACATAAACAGGTTTACTCCTCAACTGACAATCATCTCTTTAATAATCCAGCAGCAACACTGTTCATTTTTACCTTGGCACCGTTGGGTCCGGATGGGCCAGGAGGACCAATGGGACCAGACAAACCCTGAAGAAAACGAAAGCATGAGAGAGAGAGAATAAAGTTTGGATGTGATCAAATATTTGACTTTTTGTTCGGCTGATGGGAAAAGTGTGAAATCAAGAATAAATGTTGAACTCACTCTTGAACCGTCCTTTCCAGAAGCTCCCTCAGGTCCCTTTGCTCCGTTGTCACCCTGTTGGACAAAGATCATACATGAAGATACAATGTCGGGCCCTCTAAATGTTCTATACCAGATCCTACGTGATATATTTTGGATTATGAAATGACCTATTATGCCAAATAATAAGTTATCCTAAGAAATACTCTGTTACTCACTCTGTCTCCTTTGGGTCCTGGAATGCCACCGGTTCCTCTCTCTCCAGGCATACCCTGCAGACCGGGGGGCCCCTGAGATCCAGCACCTCCATTTGGCCCGATGGCTCCCTGAATCAGGATTAGATCATCTGTCAGTCTAATTGGGTTCTATTATTGCTCCACTATTTTATACAGGTTGTGAACATGTCAAAGAACTTGTGAGTTGTGCTTCGGGAGTAGGTGCTGTTGTTTCGTCCGGTATAGAAGATACTGAGTGGGTTGTAAGAAAGGCAGATAAGTTTTAAATTTCCTTCAGAGTCACACACTGACCTTCGGTCCATCACTTCCAGGTGTTCCAGGAAGTCCACGAGGTCCCTGAAGACCCTGAGTTCCAGCATTGCCTCTCTCACCAGGGAAACCACGTTCACCCTGTTAGGAAACAAAAAGACACTTGATCAACGTGGGAACATTAAATGAAGGAAGTGCTTAATTCGGATTAATATAATTATGTTTGTTGCAGTACAATTAAAATTTGACACCAATATATGATTTTCATAATATTCTTCTTTGCTTTGAAACCACAGGAAATGAAGACGAGAAGCTTGAACACAGAAACTCACTCTAGGTCCAACAGCACCGGGAACTCCGCCCTCTCCAGGAACACCCTGCACGGAGACAAGAGACACGTTAACTCGGGTTTTGGGAATAATTTAGAACATTGTCCCATGATCCGATGAAAGTCATTAGTATGTGTCAGAGCCAACTACTAGAAGAAGGTTTGATTCCAAATGAGCAGGTTTGATAAGTCAGTTCATATATTGACAGTGCAAAGGTTGGACAGAAGTAATGCTCACCATGTCTCCGGGCTTTCCAGCCTCTCCTGGGGAACCAGATGGTCCAGGCAGACCCTGTTCAAAAAAGGGATTAATAACACAGTATCTGTAAATATAGAGTGGATCGTTCTATAAAAGTATATTTTTTCCTAAAGAAATGTTGTAACTGCCTTTCAATCCCTCTACGGATCTATGAGGCATGTTTCTCTTGTAGCTCAAACTCACAAGTGATCATTGTATTAATTGTTTTGTTTTCCATTTTGAATCTGGGGTTTGATATAAAAAAGCACACCTGGAAGCCAGAAGGTCCGGGCTGTCCTTGCTCTCCTCTCTCTCCAGCAGGTCCCTACAACAGACCCAGCAACAGGTGATCAATGACGGGTAAAGACCAATGCCACAGCACACAATGATGATGGTTCATTTAAAAAAGGTAAAAATAGAGATGCTTTCTAGTGCGGCTGTCAAAGGCTTCAAAAGCAGGACTGAGTTACTCACAGCAGGGCCGGGAGGTCCAGCAGCACCAGTCTCACCATCTTTTCCAGACAGACCCTGTTAGGAGAGGAACACTGAAATTGTGAAAAGTGGTCTGGTGACAGAAGACGAGCAATCCACTCGTGAGATTTGAAGGAGGGTAAAGTGTTTATGGAGGAAATGTACTTACTCTCAGACCTGTACGACCCAGAAGACCCTTCTCTCCTGTCTTTCCAGGTTCACCCTGTTGAGGAGAAATCAGAGTCAGTGGTCTGTAGAAACCTCTTCCCCTCTGAGCTACTAGATTAATGGCAATAGAGGTATTTGGATATTTAAATGACGTACTGCAGTTTTTTGTGTCTGTATTTAGATTTTCAGGTTTCATCTAATGTACAATAATGAGTCGATCAAGACAATCTTACGTTGGCTCCCTTTGGTCCAGGGAATCCCATCACTCCTGGCTGTCCGCGGGCTCCCTGAGGACCGGGTGGGCCAGGGCGACCATCCTCACCAGCGGAACCCTGTCGTACACAAAGGATCAGAATTACAACTCTGCACTGAAGTTTGGACACTGATATAGAAATGAACCTGGAGATAAAAAGGTTTGTGTGCTCAGTATGATGCCGTGCTTCCATTCGCCTTATTCAACATGAGTATGAAATATATATAATTGTATGAATGAGTGTGGTTATTGGGCTCAGATATGTTGTAAGAGCATAGATTAGCATTGTACTCACAGAGGGTCCAACTTTTCCTTGAGGACCAGCATCTCCGGGACGACCAGTGAGACCCTATGAAAAGCAGATAACGTTAGACATTATCAGCATCATTCAAGAAATGGCAAAAAGATGTTGTTAAATGTCCCCTGGTCAGAGATGAGAAAGATGCAGCACTCACTCTGGCTCCGGGGAGGCCAGACTCTCCTGTGCGTCCAGGGTCACCACCAGCACCTTTAGGCCCAGCAGCACCAGGTACACCACGGTCACCAGGGGCTCCCTAAAAAAGGAGACCAGAATTTAAAAGTCAGTTAGCACAACAAATGGAATCAGGTTGATATACGTCAGCTACTTCTATCATCAGAACAGAATCTATCTTGGGAAGTTCTTAGAGCTCAGATAATGAAAATAATATTAATATCACCAGTATGCTGAAAGCTATTCTGACTATTGAAGTATTTACAAAGAACCCACCTTAGCACCAGCAAGTCCATCCTGACCTGGGAAACCACGGTTACCAGGAGCTCCCTGCAAAGATGAACAAAATATGATTAGAACGTTCTTGAAATGCCCCAACTGAATCAGCAACGTACATTTTCACCAACATGACTATATCTTGATTACTTACTCTCTCTCCTGGAGGTCCGAGTGGTCCAGCACCGCCAGGCTCTCCTCTAGCGCCTCTCTTTCCTTCCTCACCAGCAGGGCCGGGTGCACCTTGGGGACCAAGAGGCCCCTGGAAAAATCAAGACATGTCAGTAAATCATCTCCATAGTCTAAGACTACAAGATGCATCCCAGTTGATGTGGTATGTTTGATATATTGGTTAATAGTTAATGAAATCAAGTCAGAACCAAGCAACTCACAAGCTCTCCCTTAGGTCCAGCTTCTCCTTTGAATCCTGGAAGACCGGGGTCTCCCTAAACATGTCAAGAAAGGAGATGGACACAACCGTAAACAATCATGACATGAACAACATTGACACAGATTTTCAGATCACGCCATGAGACTCACAGACTGTCCCTTGGGGCCAAGAGGTCCAGTTGCTCCCTGAGGTCCAGGAGGGCCACGGGGGCCAGGGAATCCAGGAGCACCAGCAATACCAGCACCACCCTTGAATGAAGGAAAACACATCAGAATCAAGTCAAACAGTAACACAAAGTTTTATTAAAGAAGAGAAGGTATGAGAAACATTTGGATAATAAGGAGATGGGACTTACAGCAGATCCTTTAGCTCCAGGAATACCATCAGTACCGGGGTTACCCTATTAATACAATGAACACAAAGCAAAGCGTCACAGGATGTCAACAATAAAAACACGAATAACAAAGACAAGGTAAGAATTGTACTGCTGTTTAATTAAAATAGAATCTGGTCGTGACGAACCGATGCTCCAGAAGGTCCGGGAGATCCTGGGGTACCAGCCTCTCCACGGGGACCCTGTTGGCCTTCCGCTCCACGGGCTCCAGTAGGACCAGCTTCTCCCTGACAGCACACAATAAAGGTTTCAATAACATATTCATTATCAATATTTTTACGTTTTTACCACTGCATGTTTATATGTCACGTCTGCTGCAGAAGAACTTGTTCTGGATAATGTGATCTGTACAAACCTTGGATCCTGGGGATCCTGGGAAACCGGGAGCTCCGGCAGGTCCAACAGGTCCCTATGAACAGAGCAAAAATCTTCAGGTTAGATTTGATCACTTGCTGTGTAAGTAAAAGCAGTAATGTTAGAAACAGAATCAGTAAGATATATAAGATGCAAAGTTGTATGATACTTACAGGTGGACCAGCAGGGCCAGGCAAGCCATCATTTCCTCGGGCGCCCTGTAGGGGGCAGACAGGTTAGTCAGGTACACCAGTCGTAGTGAAGAGACCATTCAGGTATTAATTTGACAAAAAGTGAACTAGAAACTCTGCTCTGTTACTCACTGCAGATCCAGCAGCTCCAGAACGTCCCCTCTCGCCAGGCAGACCACGTGGGCCCTGGGAACGAAAAGAAACTTGATCAGCTCGTCTCGATCATTATAAAACATATAGCTTGAATTTACACATCACACAACCTTCAATCTGAAGCAGAATGATGTACGATCTGAACATGTAGACTCACCATGGGTCCAGGAGCACCATTCTCTCCAGAAGCGCCACCCTCACCCTGATAAGAACAGAAAACATTAGAAGAAGAAAGAGGAAAACAATGGACAGGCTAAATGAACATTAAAAGCCTGTGATGCTCAAACCTTTGCTCCTGCAGCACCAGTTTCTCCCTTAGCTCCGTCCAGACCAGGATGACCCTGCAGAGAAAAGCGCCAGGAATCATCAGTCCTCAGTGTAAACAACGAGCATCTATGTAATATTGTATTAAATAGTTAGTTATCCTGTTTCTTTTGTCAAGGCGTGATGGGTTAAACACTTACTCTGTGTCCTTTGATTCCAGGAAGTCCAGGAGTTCCAGGGAATCCACGAGCTCCCTGAAATAAAACCACAAAAAGATTAGTCCCTCCGTCTCTGAGTTCCTCTCAAGTCTGGAACATGTGATGTGCAGTTGGGGAGTCATCTGCTCACCTGAGGCCCAGCAGGTCCACGCTCACCAGATTTACCAGGTTTGCCAGCCTCACCCTGGAGACAAATAGGAAGTTACAGGATTATTTGTTAAACCAAAATAAAATGAATTATAATGTGCACCTGCACTGTTGTTGACAGATACTTTATGTGTGACACTTACGTCACTTCCTGGTTTTCCAGAAGGTCCAGGTGGTCCACGAGGTCCCAATGCTCCCTTTTTGAAAACAATGTATGATGAATTATTACTGACAGTTCTTCTAGAAGTTCAAATAAACCTAAATATGATTATGCTATTCATTTATTAGTATTTGTTTTCATGGATGTAAGTTCTATTGATAGACACAACAACAAATATGACAGGCAGTCTGTTTATCTACATTCTGGGACTCTAATATTAATACTTACAGATGGACCAGGCTCTCCTGCCTCTCCGGGGGAGCCTTGGAAACCTTGTGGCCCCTAAAGGTACAATAACAAAGCAAAGTATTAGCTGACCAAATATGATGACTAGTCTACTAAACATGTGTGCTGTGATGGATGTACTTACAGGAGATCCAGAAGGTCCAGGGGGACCACGAGGACCCATAGGACCCTGCAGGAGACATCATGAGGAATTAATTTACGTGACATGTATTTTTAGCACATAGAGAGTTAAGCATCCAGTGCTATAACAGTGATATCATAACCTAAATTTAGCTCATGTTTGGGCACAGGGGGTTTCATACTCAAGCATATACATTTTTAAAGCCTTCAAGTTTCTGCTCAGTGTCAACCATGAATATATTATATACCGTATACTGTATACCGCTGCAATGTAGTGAAACTAGTTTGCCACAAGGTGGCAGCATTGCAAAGCACTCAGCTAAAGTGCAGGTTATGTTCAGCTGCTAAATTTCAGTAATTGTGTTGTCGCATGAAGGTTTTTATAACTTTCCATAAATCAGAAACACAGACTACTGTAAGATGAACCCACTGCACACTCTACCCACCATAGGTCCTTGCATCACACCCATCTGAGCGCCTCCGGCCTTCTCATCAAAGCCTGTTGCCATCTGAGCAGCAAAGTTCTGTAAAGACGCAAAACAGACAGGAGCTCACAGTCAGTTCATGCAGTCTATCTATGCATCAGTTTCCTGCTAAAGAGATGCACCATTTTCCACTTTAACATGTCTTTGACAGGAGACACACATAAAGTAATATTGTCGCTTTGCATTTAGCCAACGCACAACATGCGTTCAATAGTTCTGTTCATCCTCTACAATACAGTGATAGAAGCTATATTGATAATGCTTGTGAAATAATCTTTATGTATTAATACCCACGTCATCTGGTCCATTACACTCATACACTCACCCCTCCAAGCCCTGCTTGTCCAGGTGGTCCAGGGGGGCCGGCGGGTCCGGGGTTTCCAGGGGTGCCAGGCTCACCATCTCTTCCTCGAGGTCCAGCATTTCCCTTGGGAAAAAAGGGAGGGAATTTGTTCTAAGTCATGTGGAACGTGAGGGATTCAAATGATAAACATGTCACACAGAGAAGAAGAGAAACCGAGTTCCTGGCAGGACAAACCAAAGTGCTGTATCTTTATTGTATAGCAAGACTTAAGCATTAATTTTACATTGCGCATTCGACAATGTCTTCCTTCTCTCGCACTCCCCATCATATGATTCTGAGTTCACATAGTTAACTGCTTCTATGATCAGAACTGCTTGAAATAGTTTGTTGTTTGTTTCATCAGTGCCTTTCATAATGAAACATTAAGAGAAGTCGTCTCATATCTGATGCTTCATGAATAAATGTAATAAAAGTTCTGGCACTTGAACACAAACACACTGTGAGTTCAATCTCATTACTGATCTGAGCTGCCGATGCTTGATCCAATACTTAGGGGCTCATTGATAATAAATACCCAGATCACATGAATGTGTTTCTACTGAATGACGTACGGAGTTTGTGCCACACGTATTATCTCTCACCTTGTCTCCCTTGGCGCCAGCGGATCCACGTGGTCCCTGCTCCCCTGAGGGGCCCTGTGAAAGCAAAGATGTTTGTGTTAGCAACAGTGTGAGTATTGGCAAAACACCAGCTGAGAGCATGAATCATGTCACTGTGCACCAGTATAAGCTTGGATACATGTGGTATAAATGTAGCATGATCTGAATATATTAATGATCTGATATCTACCATCGGGCCTCCGGGTCCTCTTGGTCCTACAACCTGCACGACAAAAAAACAGGTTTTGTCATAAAATGACTCATTCATGCAAGTTTCTAGGAGGTGGACATCAAGCTATGAGCACAATCTGATGAGGATTTCATTTGACAGACAAAAATATCCCCTCTTTTAACCTCCGGTTTTGACATGTGTACTGGCAGGAAAGTTGCTGAGAGGATCTAAGAGGATTTGATCGGGTTCATTGTGTCCTAGGAATGTGGGATTTTGTCCTCATTTAACAGAGGTCTAACAAGGCATTGTAGATAATCTATTATGATCAAGTGTTTCTTCAACTGTACTGTAAAAACTCGAGGGAAAGTCGGTAACCGACAGGAAAAACAATTGCTACTTTAAGGCAAGAGACATCAAACTCAACCAATTTAACAAAACAAGAGAAAGAAACACTGAGGGCGCATTGTGTTGGTGAGTAATAAGGGCGTAAATGGGTGCCAGTTTACAACATTTACTGGACTAATCTGTAATTAGTCTAAATGAAACAACTGAGGCGATTGGTCAGTTGGAAGTTCTAAAAAAGGAATTTAAATCCCAGACCAATAATAAGATTCTTTAGTAAAGCAGTTAAGACTGTTTTATGTAGTATAGCAGCAGGGAATTTCAAGCATTAAACCTGCAACGTGCTGCAGAGGATTCATACTTACATCTGCAATATCTCCTGGTTCACCTTTCTGGCCCTGATGGATAAAACAAAAAACGTCAATGGCCTGAAACACTGGCTTGAAAAAACTAACATGTTAATGCTGCTGATTTTGCAGGACATTTGTTCTTGTGGTGTTTTATGAGGTGTCTTGTTGTGCACATGGGTAGCATTCTGCCACGAAACCCAGTCTCACCTTAGCACCAAATGTCTCTGTTGTTGCCGATGGATGGACGAGGGGAGAGAAAGAACAACAACATTAAAAGTGGTAAACATTTTAGACACTTGTTAGTCTTAGGAGACCTGCAAAGAATCCTGATGATCATGCTACAGTGATCAAAAACCGTTCACCAAACCCAAAGACAAAGATCCAGGTTGTATTAATGATGTGGGAGCTGAAGCAGAAGCAAGCATGGACTGGATGAAGTGTTTAGATACAATCGCTGAAGCATTTTTAAGTAAGTTAAGTATTAAATAAGCACACTGGTCATTACAAAGCTTAACATATAAACCAAAGCAAGGCATCAAGTACCAGCAAGTTGTATGTTTTAGATTATTAGGAAAGATTGTTCAATCATATTGGAATTAATAATGTTAAACTATGAAGGAACTGTGATGTCAGCAGAATGTTTGGTCAAGTTGTGACTTATTGGAAACAAATCTGTACATCTTGTCTTTTGAACAGATTAGAATTTGATTTGATTGTCATAGTGTGATGAACATAAACCAGTTTTCTGAAGACCCCACAGAGATGCTGTGGTTCTTCACAAGGCCTTAAACCTTCTTCGATACAGCCTTTACATGAGGCCTCACAAATAAAAGGTCTTTCTAATGTTAATTCCCTTTTGTAAAACACCTCTGAATAACCTGCGTGCTGGAGCTTGGTGCGCTCCATCTCAGTCATGAGTAACAATTAGCAGAAGCATGTCTAGTGGTCGAGGTGAGAACCAGACAACATCTCAGGATTCATCCAGTTCCACATGTCAAATATCATTCACCATGGGGAGCAAGATCAATCTGATAATGTTGCTCATCTGGTGTCCATCCAAGCCAAGTATGTTGAGGGCCACTTTGGAATGGGGAAGGCACTGATTGAGTAGGAATTCTCCAAACTAAAATGTTTTAGAGCAGCTAGAACTATGATTCACACTCGGGGACTGCAATCAGTGATTGATGCTGCAGCCCTGAACATGCAGCAGATCTAGATCACGAGGCCTTCCCCTTTCAAAAGTGAGAGATAAATAAGATGCAAGCTAAAAAGAGTAATTTATTTATGGTTATGTGAATAAATAAATTACAACCAATGGGGGCACTGGCATCAGCGGGGCAGATGGGACAGCACTCTCCAGATGGGATGATAAGGTTGGCACACTCTTTGATCTCCTCGCAGATTATCTCATCACAGAGCACCGCGCCGCTGTCACACACACAGATTCGACACGGCTCTGGCTTCCACACATCCTTATCATTATACTGCTGGCCGTCCTGGATGCAGCCACCTGCCTCCACTGTGGTGACCAGCAGGGGGTGTGTGGCAGGTGAACAGAGGAGGAGTAAAAGCAATGGGATGAAAGGCAGGTTGGTTCAGGAGAGAGTTAGGAAGTCAAAGGCAGGTTGTGAGTTGATTCAGCGAATGTTGTACAATAGTGGTGGAAGAGAGGGAAGTGACAATAGCAGGGTGTGAGGGGTCAGGGGAGGAGGAGGAGTAAGGGCAGTGTAAAAAGGGTAGATGAGTGATTAGTGAGTGAGGGGGTGGGACATTGAAAGAAGATGGAGAAAGGTAACAGTTATCCTTTGTGCAAAGTGCAAAAAGAAAGATGTTTCACATTAAAAAAAACAGCTTAACACATGAATAAAATACGAGTGTAACAATATAATTTTAATGATTATGGAGCAAGAGTCATGCTTCTTTGATGCTCATGAGCAGGTTCAGGTTTGGTACGAATCTTTCAAGGCAAGGAAATACTGCAACTTTATCATAAGGAGCATTTACTAGCATAAAGTGTAAAGTCAACAAGAGCCACAGTTAGCACTTGTGTCTGAAGTTCTATTTCTGGTATTTCATGTGGTTGGCTGAGTATATTTTGTTTGTGGCCTGGTCTGCAGCTCGTATGAATGAAGCTCTCTTACAGCAGCACTGTGCCCAATTGACAAGCTGCTGCCTTAAGTAAACAGGGGGGGTCCCTCTAAATTTCTCCATCTGGATCCCATGGCGGTGTCAAGCACCAGGACAAACACGCTGGGGGATAGAGAATGGCTGATTTGTTTAGCTGGGCCTAATAACTGCTCTATTTGTTTTTAAGCATATTTCAGTATGTGATCTTAAGCTTGTGCATGTTACAAAGCTGTTCAGTTCATGATCATAAGTGGCTGCTTTTGCTTTCTATTTCATAAAAAACCGTAAAAGTGCTATAAATATAACTATTGGACCCTCATTTGTTGACTCCCCGCTGTGCCTGCTGAGTTAATAACTGCCACCCCCTTCCTGCTACCCTTTGAGCCTGCTAGTCTGGGGTCAAGCACT
>CAAKHC010001327.1:43212-57035 GCA_901007825.1 Macroramphosus scolopax
TGTTTAGCTGGGCCTAATAACTGCTCTATTTGTTTTTAAGCATATTTGAGTATGTGATCTTAAGCTTGTGCATGTTACAAAGCTGTTCAGTTCATGATCATAAGTGGCTGCTTTTGCTTTCTATTTCATGTTATTTCCTATATCTTTAACTTGAATTAAAGCCAGAAGACTGAGGACTGGAAGCAGGAGAGAGATGGAGAGGTAAAAGTGCTATAAATATAACTATTGGACCCTCATTTGTTGACTCCCCGCTGTGCCTGCTGAGTTAATAACTGCCACCCCCTTCCTGCTACCCTTTGAGCCTGCTAGTCTGGGGTCAAGCACTGCCTGACCCTGTCACTTCACATCATGGAAATCCTGTGTGTGAGGTTCATTTTACATGTCTTAAACGCAATGATTTGCTCATTAATTGCTCAAGTGTAATTTCTCGAAAAATCTTGAACTGTCTTACAATCTATTCAAGGTGCTTCCTCTGAATTATGATAAAAATGTAAGGCAATAAAAGCAGATTCAGCAGTTTTGCCACCTAATACTGACTGAATGAGTGTAAACAGAGCAGAAAGGCGGAGCGGTCGGACCCAGGTGAGGACAAGTGAACACTTGTTCACCTGGTCCTCCATCTCTCACAGATGTGCCTTGACATCCTCACCTATCCGACATAAAGATTCAACTGTCGTACTGCCTGGTTGACAATGTGCTCTCACATCATCAGAATCAATTAACAACTGCAATGTGGTGAAAGTAATTGGCTGCAATCGAAAAGAAAAACAACTTCCTAACGGTTGTTCTTTTCATGTTTTTCATTTCATCACACGTCTGGTAATTAATATTTTTGTAAAACATCACATGGAGAAGGTTTAGATGAAAAGTTGTCAGCACAGTAAAAACATTTATCTGCAAGTAAAAGACAAGAAAAAAGTTGTACAACTTACGGTCGTCCTCCCTCTGACATCTGACAACGGATAGTAAAACAACGTGGGTCGCTACAAGTAGCAGAACAGTCCTTGAGGTCACAAAGCTGAACATGTCTAAATATTAGACATGCAATAGCTTGTGCGAGAATTGAAGGGATGGAGCAGATCGGGCTCTCAGTCAGTGCTGTGTAAGTGTCTGTTCCCAGAGACCAATGGTACCTTGCAGTCAAACCCTCCAAATTCTAAGTGGAATCCAACGCGGGGCCCCAGCTGGCACTCTGCACCCACGGCGTTAGGGCAAGCACCGCGGTTTTATGTCCACTGTGCCTTGTATGGATCTTCGTATATTCCAAAATACCAGTCCTTCCCCCAGACCCCCTAGTAAGCTGAAATCCGAACCTCATCTCCCTCCCCTCAATCCAGCAGCATCTACTCTCCCAGGGATTTTTTTTTAACTCAAGCCCTCCTTCCTCCCTTGACCTGTTTGGCCTGGCCAAGAGATGCACCTTCACTTTTACATTAAAAAAGACTACAAGCAGTGGAACAGAAACCTTTTGTCTGACTCACTATCTAACTAAAGAATAACTGAAAAGCTGGCGGAGGAAGTTTCAAAGGTTCATGTAAATATTTTAGGGACTTTTATGTGTAATTTAATAAGAATTATAGTGTCTGTATGCAAGACTGAAAAAGCTACACATACTGCAAGTTAAATATACATACTGTGTACACAGTATAAGATCCTCTTGATTTTTAAAAGGGATTATGTTCTACTGCTTAATGGACACTAATGCAGACCCACTGCAGTCCTATCTGTGTGTAGTATTGTCATAATACTCAGATATTCACTGACTCAAAGTTTCTAGAATAATAAGGAGCCACTGGCACTGTAACTCTCCGGTTATGGGAACTGAGCACCGGGTCAGTGGGGTTGTTTGTTTCGGTCTAGTCTGTGGATTATGGATTAATCTGCAGGACTTGGACAACCTTTAAGTGTTGAGCTGGCCAATCAACAGTGCACATTATCGTCAAACTTTCTAAGACTTCAGTACGTTTGGATAAGACCATTGGCAAGAGGTTCTGATAAACCGTTCTACTGTACTATGGCACTCAGAGACGCTATTACAAAGGAGATGTGCCTTAAAATATAATTCAGCTCAGACAAACAGCACATATATATATTGTATGTATATACACATATATGTATATACTGTATATATAAGGGCCACAGTTGGCTATAATGAAGCTGAGCCTGTAAGGTGATGAAACGTCCGTGCAATCTTTATCATGAACGTCTCCGTTAGATAGAGGTAGGTGAGGGATTTTGAAAGGGAGTCTTTGTCATGTGGAGAGGCACAGTAATTCCAGGGTCATGACCTCCTGGAGAGCCTCATTCCACATACAGCAAAGAAACTTTCAAAAACGCCATCTCAACTCCAGCACACCTACAGCTATATAAACTGTTTGGTAGATTACAATTATATTCTAGGGAGCAGATTTCTAAAACCAAGAGGCATTTCCCTACTTTTCCGCCCTCATCCTCAGTGACAGTGTCAACACAGTGCAGTAGGCCGTTCTTGGCTCAGTAAGGAGCTTCTGGTGACATTAAATCAAAGTCTAACATGAAACCGGGACTAATAATGATGCTGATGAGCTCAGCAACGGAAACGCTACAGGAATTTAAGCAACCAGTTTCCCAGCTGAACCAATAATCCATGGGCGTTGGACAATAGTAGGAGCACACAGTGCCATTCTGCACTCAGTGTAGTTTGCTGTGTCAGGTCAGGTGATTGTTGTTGTGTCATGTGAGGAGAGATGAAGCCGTAGGTCTGTTAGTCAGGACTTCTACTTAGAGAAAGACTGATATATCGCAGCCTCAGTTTGGAAAGGGGTGGAAACAGCCGCAGAAGTGAACATAGTAGTCTATTATATATTTGTAAAGCCCAAATTAGTAACCCGCCCCGATATTAAATATAATCACGAAGTAAATACATGAACTATCAATCTAGAAATGCCAGTGAAACAAATGTCCTCATTTATGGCATCCTGCAGGAGCTGAGAATGTATAATCTGCAAACATGAACACAGATGAGAGCTGAGGAGAAATCCTTGCTGCCCTCTTTTAAACAATGTTGCAGCAATGCTGCTGAATAACAGTGAAAAGTATTACAACTAATGAACTGCATTATTGTACAGCAGTAATACTGAGTCCATTTCAGTCTGCACATCCTTTTTCTCTGGTGCTCGACTGTATACTGCCTCCTGCCATCGGCCAGCACACACAATAGGCCTCTGTGTGCACGGCCCGCGGAATGCTGCGAGATGGCAAGGCAGTGGGATAGCTGCATGGTGAGGATGGGGGTTGGTGGGTGAGGAAGGGTGTGGAAGCTAGGAGGATGAAGAAGGGGGGTTGGTTTGAGGGTAGGGGAAGGGGAAGAGATGGCAGTGACGGAAGGAGGGAGGTGATGGGGGGGCTGATCTTTCAGGATCGTACGGGTGCACAGAGGCTCCAGGGGTCTAGAGGGTGTCTAGGTTTTCGGCACAGTGACCGCAGCAGAGTGGTGGCTGTGGTTCTCTGTGTACACACAAACTGGGGACTGTAGACTAGTGAGCAGCACCCACCTGAGAGAGAGGAGAGGATGGACAGGCCCTGAGGGCTGACAGTGTCTGCTAATGCAAAACTGACTGGATGCAGATATTTAGGATTGAATTAAAGAATCATAGAATCAGTGAGGACAGATGAGATGCCAGTGACCACAACACCGTCAGAAAGAAATAAAGCCTAATTGGAAACAATGTCTAAATATCGGAAATTAAAAAGCCACACTAACAGCCCCATTAGGCTGCAGTGCCACTTAAATGACAATTGCTGTTCGGATGAAAGAATCCAGTAACAGCTTGACTATTCTTGTGTTATGGCTGGGCAGAAAATATCAAATCTGGCCAGAGGGCGTTGTCGGAAGGAGATGGTATGTTGTTGCACACTGGCCATTTTAGGACATCTGGCTAGGCTTGTCAGCCTCAGCTACACCTTGTCTGTCCTAACTTGTGGCTCGGTGGGTCAGTGGTTAACACTGTTGCCACATAGCAAGTCCAGGGTCCAGACTGGCCCACGTCTTGCAGTATGGAGTCTTCGTTATCTCCCCTTGTCTGTGTGAGTTTTTCCCTCGGTGCTCTGTTTTCAACCATCAAAGACATGGACATATTTTAGTCAGTTAAATCATCAGTCTGTGCCGCTGCCAAAGCACTGGTAGAGAAAGAACTGGAGATGATCCCCTGGTGCAGCGCTGCGACGGCATATTCTTTGTAGACGATGTATTAAATGCAGATGATACATTTCGTTGGTCCATCTGTGCTTTGAACTGAACATCTGGATGCTGATATGCTTACTATCTGATATGCAGATAGTTTCTTTTGCTCATGTTAGTGGGAGTAGATCTCAGGATACACTAAAACAGTGACAATGAAATTAAGTTTTTCTTCCTGAAAGAAATAAGATATTGCTTCTTAGACCTTCAATGGCTGTGTGTCCTTCTGACATGACACGTGACAAGCATACTATGTTTCTCATCAAAACTGGACTTCAATCCTTAAACTCACAGTTTGTCACAGTTATGAGAATTCTTTTAATAATTCACAATTTTATAACAAGCACTGCAATACAGTGTCTCAAATGGGGGGGGTGTCATGGGGGTCTGCAGTCAATATGAACTGATTTGTTGAAGCTTCACACAATCTCTAATTTCATGGTCTCATTTCTAACAACTGAAAAACATTTATTAGTAAATTTCAGCAGTAGAATGATGTCTACAAGTTATCATTGACAAATGTAAATACAGTCTAGACCAGGGGATCCCAAAATGATCTATGCCAGGGTCCCACAAAGAGCATTAGATTCTGGTGTTAATCGACAACACTACAGCAAATGTTTATTTAGGAATTTATTTCCTTACTTTTAAAAATGCAACAATAAAAAACGTAATAAAATAGATTATATTCTTTTAACGTTCATCAAGTAACTACTAGCGTGCAACTGCCTCCGCTAGGAAGCTGTCAATGTAGATTGATTGAAATTGAGCACCACTAAATCAAGGTGTTCCTATCTTACATTTGTATAATGATCTGATTAACCTAAACACACAATTCAACAGCTACTACACCAAGTCCGTAACACTAGCTGTCTATAGCGACCTCTAAGCCAGGGCTTTATCCAGACCTCCAGATTACTGAACCTGAATCAAAGCACCAGACCCGGTATGTTTCTTTTCCTGTGTGAGGTGGAGGGGGGAAGAGGTTAAGTTTGTGCAGGCTTGGTGAGTGCAGCGAGGGGGGCTTTCTCACACAAGATGGAGGATGAAGGGACAAAGGTAGTATTCATTGGCCCAGGAATGGAAAACATTTTCTCTTGAAAACAGAGAAGCTACAACCAGCAGAATTGGTGCAGAGAGGCCATGGGCTCGCAATCGCCCCTTTTGAGAAGTCATACGTCTAGAAACGCAGAGGGGACCACCAGAACCTAGTGGGGCCTTGTTAATTTGGTAATGGAGATAACATGTCACCTTCAAGAGTCGGCTTTGAAACTGACACCAACCACTCTGAATTGTGAATGTTCAGCATGTGAGCTCTGAAACTGATGATGTTGGGTGATCATTAAAATCTATAACCATACTGACTGATTCACGACAGCACAGTGCAGAGGTTTATAAAAGCACATGCATCGTGAAAGATACAGGTGTTTAACTGACTTCTTCTATGCTATCAGAGATTATCAATGGTTGTCTTAGTGAGGAGTAAAATATGCTTTGCGATACTCAACACCGAGATACTCACATAGCAGCGAACATCAAAGACAGGAAGCCAAGTGTCAAACTCAGCGAATAACAGATTATACAATAAAGTGTGTTTGAAGCACCAGGAAACCTGCCAAAGCCTCTCTGGACAGGAAGGATCTCAGACACATGACTGTGAGATGTCCGAGAACAGAGACTGACCTGGGTAGATGGTCCTGGAGTGAGTCCGCCACCTAGAGGACGAGATATTAAGGTTTCAGGGCTCCAGTGTGGGAAACTCACCAGGGGGTGTCACCATCTAACAGCAGCACAAATCACTCTAGTGATTTTCTCATTTCCTTATCTGTATGCAGTACTTATCAGACTGAATAGCAACACATTCAATGATTTTATCCTTGCTTAAATTATTAATAACAGTTTAAACTGAGTTAATGGCTGGTACACATACAGTGTCACATTGGAGCAGATATCAGATATGCGCAACTAATTAATTAATTCTGAGTATAGTAATGCAATCGTAGCAGTAGTAGTATATCTTGTTGTTGGGAGCAGTAGTCCTGCAAGAGCAAAAATGGAACATTAGAAGTTACTAATCCCATTTCTTGAAAACACTTAAGGTGACGATCACCAGTATCTCTTAATACCAATAGAAAGCTTTGGATATTACTTACAGTGAGAAAGTTTTTTTTTATACATCTTGAAAAGTTAATGGCTGTAAGAGCTCTTACCTGCCTTTTATTTCATCTTAATTTACTGCATATATTAATGTGAATATTGTCTGGACTGACATCATTCTTCAAAGATCATTGTGTGAAACTAAACACCTACACATAGTAGTTTTCTATAATAATAACAAACACTATGTGTAGGAATATCATTGTTCTAAATTCAATGTCAATATCATGCATGGTCTCTCCTGGTTTGGTCTCAACAGCTGCTGGTTATTGACCCCACCGTCTGCAACACGGCGTGTCATCGCCCCGCCCCCCTGACCAGCAGCCTGCACTTGTCTCAAACAGCAGCTGCCGTTAACTCTGAGGACCAAGGGGCTCTGGCCACAAGTACCTCTCTGGTTCAGCTACTGGGAAAAAATAAACTCCGTTGAATTATTAAAGATTAAGCCCTACTTATCACAATGCATTGCCTGAAAAGTCTAAGGACAGCCAACCCGGGAATCTTGCAGCTATTTAAAAATGCAGGAATCTCCGCCAGAGTTGGATCTGACAGCATTGTTTTGTCCAGGACGCAGCAAGCTGTTCCTCCACCCTGCTGGGCTGCAGCATCACCTCACACCCAGAGAGCCCTTCATCAGCAGAAGGGTCCTGATGTGGACCAAGGACACTCCAAGTAGGTCACCGCAGGCCGTATACGAATACATATTCAGCCGGAATATTTTTCACAAATATTCATATTTTTAAACCTATATTCCCTCAGAAAAGTCAGCCAATACCTACAATTTACCTCGTGTAACTTTGGTCCCTTGCTAACATTAACATACAAGTTCACTTGTGTGGGGAAACGTGTATTTATCGAACCTGTAGCATCTGTGAAGTTACAAATGTGATATTAGTAGCCTACACGTTTCAGGAACTCCACTTACCTTATTCGCTTTCGTGCTGGGAGTTCATGCTAGATGAAAAAAACAACGAGGCTACAGTCAGGAGATGTTAGCTTAGTTAGGCGAAAAGACTGAAGTCAGAAACAGCTAAAAAAAAAATACGTGAGCCTTCTTTGTCAAAAAACTAAATAAAAAAAATTTAACACCAGCACCTCTAAACCTCACACACATACACTTTTGCTATATTTGTAAAATTAACAAAAGTTAAAAAAATAAATGCTATAGTTTCTTGAGGTTAATTTTTGTTAAATATGAGGCAATGATTTCCTGGAAAGTGGATTAGTTGCCCAGCAACCTCACCGCCATTCTACACGACTCAATAGGGGACCATGCTAGCTCACAGCTAGCAGTTTCCCTCTGTTTCCAGTCTTTATGCTAAGCTAAGTTAGCTCATAGCTCCACATTCACATTTAGCTCTAGCAAACTGGTGTGTGTGGCATATATGCGAGGGTTAATTCACGGAAGGTAAGCACTGAACACATTTCTCAAAATGTAAAGCTATCCTTTTAAAAACTTGATAAAAAAATAAATAATTCCCTTATTTATCAACAAGAAGTAGGTTAACTCACTGTAAGCTAACTGATGATCACATTTGGACGTTTTATTCTACCATTCTTTTTGCACTTTTCAAATAATTCAACACAAAGAAAGAAATACAACTTAATAAGAAATGTATTTTATTCACATTAAGTTAAAAAGTGAATTACATTTCAAAATAAAAGTTTGTTAATATGGAGGTAGCCTTTACTAAATTCAATCAACAAAGCAGGATGAGGAAGACATTATGCTGTCCCCCATGGTGGACAGTAATCAAGTAGGAATACTTCATCTGAGTATATTTTTTCTAGTATCTGTACTCAATTGCAGTTGTACCTTTTACATTTTTGATGGAACTATGCTTTCTATTTCATAGTATTTCCCTCAAAAATATTCCTTAAAAAAGTCACCCTTCACCATGGTTTTCTATGTTCCAAAAAGTGAATGTAATGTAAAGATATGAACAAAAGATCCAACCACAGTAACATTTTCTTATAATTGTTATTACAATATCAATCATAATTTAAAGTGGTACCTTTAATGTCGACATTATGAGCAAATTGTATTTTTGCTTTTTTAATTTAACTACATTTGTCTACCTTTGAACATATAGGAATCATTTGCGTGATTGTATGTTATATATGTATACAGTATACAGTGATGGCTTCTCTTGTACTTATAAACACGCGTGACCCATTAACAACTGGGTCAATAGCTGGATGTTTGCCAGTATTTCGTCAACTTGTTCATGCAAACACTGCTCATCATTTCAGCTTGATTTTTACATGGGAGGGTGTAAAGTTCACTGCATAATGTGTGTTGCTTTGCTTTGGCAGAAGTAGGTTGATGTCCAGTATGGAGGACCTACTTTTCTACACCATCACTGAGGGCAAAGAGGTGATCCCCCTCTCTCAGTTCATCTCTGTGAGTCAACAACACTCTCACGCCACCTCTGTCAGGCCATGGACTGTTTTAACTTTCCATCACTTATGTGGACATATACACAAACACATTTTCTCCTGCCGCACTATAGTATTTCCTGAACACACCTTTGACATTACCAAAATGAACTTTGAAGAGTGACATGGGAGCTCGGTACAGGAATCTGCCGAGTGTCTCACACAGGGTCAAGTTTAAAAGGTGTTTAGGGATTTTGTTATGTAATAGGACTAAATATAGTAGGTGTGACAATGAAGTAATCATCCTCAGAGACCAGCATTCCTTTTCACACTGATTTATATTATTCAGTGGATTAACTATAGTGGTGTTTTCACACTTTTTATATTATGTAGGGATGTTAACTTTATAGTACTGAATTCATTTCTCATAAACAACAGAACCTAAGGACCTAAGAATGTAGGATACAATCCCTCCTATACACAGGCCAACACACCACTAATAAGAGGTCACGCCCTTCTATGAACTTGTGATACAGTTCATATATTTAGAGTGAAGAGACACTTACACAACCTACATGCTAAGAAGATGAAGTGAGGGCTCTGGTGTTTTTGTGTGCACTGTGGTAACTAACAAGCTACTGCAAAGCATCACACCTTCATTTAACATCATGTGATGTGTCCTTTCAGACAAAAGGCAAACGTGTACATCTGTTGACCTCAGTGTCTATGGCAACTCACTAGCTTTAGAAAGGAATACACATTTTAGAGAGGATACGTGTGTCAACAGTGGTGGCTTGTTGTTAACCAACGGATGACTGGATGTGTTTGTCGAACCCAATGAGGCAGGAAGTTCGTAGGTAGGCAAGGTGTAACAGCAAAATAATATTATCTAACACGCCTCAGAGATTTACAAGATCACTTTACAGGAATATATTTATTTAAAAAGGATGTTTCTTTTGTCTAAAATTCTGTATTAAATTTTGAAATGTCAATCACTGGCATCAAGAAAATTACGCTTGTTTGATAAAGTAAATAAAATCTGCTAATTGTAGCTGGAAACAGCCAAAGTAGTTTCACCTTTTTATAGTTTTATTTTTACTCATTAATACGTACTGAGGTAATTGGCAGTGGATTATATGAGGGTTATGTGAGTTTAAATTATGGTAACCTACAAAGGCAAAACATTTGTACCTTTTTATTGTACATCTATTTTAGTATGAGTAAACTAGAAGGGCACTCCGTCTAACTCTGTATGCTCAAACTCGCCATCAAGTTTCGTGAAAGTGTGTCCGCTCGTGATGGATAAACAAATCAACAGATGTGGATGGAAACAAAACCCCCTTAGTATTTGGCTTGACAGTAAGGCTGCAAAATGTCTGAGAGTCGAAGAGGTCAAGAGATAAGGGACTGTGACTCGCCGCTCAGCAGACAGAAGTAGAAGGAGAAAGTCTTTATTTCGATTGTACTGTCATATTGAATAAAATGAATCTTCTGCATTTGACCACCCATCCTCCCTGGAGCAGTGGGCAGCCATGTGCAGCATTCAGGGACAAACTCCTTAATTCCTAACAAGCATGTCTTTGCCTTTCTGATGAAATGTGAAGCATCTTCAAAAGATAGCAATTAATAATAGGGCTGCAAAATGATTCATGTGATATCGATTAATCTGCCAATTATTTTCTTGAGCTTGTTTACAACTTGCCATTGCTTACGTTTCCTCAATCAAAATGCTTGTTTTGTCTAAGTAACATTTCGGAAACAGTTTTTATCTAAGAGCTAATTTAAATACAAATTCAGGCACTTTTAGTTCAGATGTAAAACCCTAAAATGAGCACAAACACAATGAGTGCTGCCTGAACTTCATCATTTCCCCTCCTGAAGCTACTTGTATCATCACTCACAGACAAACAATACTGACAACAACAAGGTTGCAGCCATGTGCTTGGTTTGTTTGCTTACTGAATCCATTGTGAGATGAGGTGACTTAAAAATACTGCAGCCTCTCTGGTTGAGAGGGTCATACATATTCTGCCCCCAAAATAGACACAGAAGGGTCACACCGTGACTGTGTGAGGTATTCCAGTGATCCGGTCCATGCCTGCATTTCCTCTTCTCTCCCAGGTTGGCAACCCTGAGCCTTTAAAGTCCCCTAAATCCTCCTAATTCATGTTACATAAACACTGCAGTGCCCTCCAGCGTTTATGACTCCTTTATTTTTGCACTTGTGTCTTAATTTGCTCATACCTTCCTCATTTTTATCCTCTCCAGGCTTTGAGAAAAACAGGTTTGTTGACATCTGACCCTCGGCTGCGTGACTGCGTCCGTCAGATGCGACAATCCACGCGTGACTCTGTCGGGCCAGTTATGATGGACAAGAAGTTCTTCAGAAGGTATGAAAGGCCTTGTTTATTTATAGATCCATAGTAA
The DNA here is from genome assembly GCA_901007825.1 of Macroramphosus scolopax. Taxonomy (NCBI): domain Eukaryota; kingdom Metazoa; phylum Chordata; class Actinopteri; order Syngnathiformes; family Centriscidae; genus Macroramphosus; species Macroramphosus scolopax. The sequence goes on from CAAKHC010001327.1 coordinate 54,395, forward strand.
TGCACACAGTTCCTCAAAGGCCCTGCATGCAAAAATAACACATAACACCTTCTGTTTTCTCTTAAAAGACACTGCTCCACAACCAGTGTTATCTACTGTGAATTCTTATGTTTCTTTTCAAAGAGACTGTTACAATTGTCTTATAATTGCTAAATGAAAACCTCAAATGATTGCAAAGTGGTCCCCAAAGACAAGCTTGGGAAAAAATTTGGAATGTGCAAGGTCAGTCAAGGTTAACAGTCTTTCATATTTCTTTGTGGTCATGTAAAGCAGGTGATCTGTTGCTACCGCTATTTGAGTCCACATGACTGACGGTGACAGGTGTTGCTGACAGCTGCTACGAGTCAAATTCACGTGCACACATTCAAGCCGAAGAATAAGAGCGTGTAGGAAGACAGAGCGGCCTCTTAATGAAAGGTCTTGTTGACCTCCAGACTGCATCAATTACATAAGTAGACAAAACAGATCTAAGCTCCGTGCAGACTGTTGTCCCGGATGATCTTTTCCTAATTGATGAGAGTAATTCAATAGCTAGTTTATCCTCTGGAGAGAGTCAAACAGTCTGGTTATGTTTTTATAACTTAACTGGCCATATCTGACTATTCTTTCTTTCCTAAATTTCTGTTATCCTTTACTGAAGAACACTCAAGTGCTCACTATAAATATGCTATTAGAAACAGAGAGAGTTATCCTCTTTTTTTAGGAAATGACCCATATAAATAATGAAAAGTCTCTCCACTCTGTTCTCCTGATGTCCCAAGACCACACGCCAGCATCTTCTTGGATAAGCGAGTGCTGCAGGCTAGATATTTTAGTTCAGCTGTACGAGCTGTGACAGATTGTGCATACCTTTCACTGAGAGCACACGGCATTGCTGACCAATTATAGAAACCGAAAACCTATAATACCTCTCAGAACCAGCTGATAGTGGCTCGCTGGTTTGTTTACTCTTTAACGGTATGAGGTCACTTTGAATCCAATGTGATGAAAAACAATACTAAAAGCCCATTAAGGAGTTGAGTATTTCAATTAAATGGAAATCGACTGGCCTTTATTGGAAATGGCAAAACAGACAAATCTTGATATTCCTCATGTCTTTTTTATACATTTCTGTTATTTAAATTGTGTTTTAATGCATTATAAATCACAGTCCAGCACTAACTCCTTCAGCGTTCTTGAAGGTGTGTCGGCAACAACATCCTGCTGCTGACGAAGGCTTTCAGAAAAAAGTTCATCATCCCAGACTTTGAAGCGTTTGCTCATCAGCTCAATAAGATGTATGATGATGCACAACAGGAGGAGGGAGGACAAGTAAGTAACAAACTAATCAGGGAAACACACATTCAGTGTTTAATTATAACAGTATACTTAGAGTTTCATATCTTCATGCAGGTGGCAAATTACATTCCTCAGCTTGCTAAGTTCAGCCCGGATCTGTGGGGTGTATCTCTGTGCACAATTGATGGACAAAGGTAACGCCTCCTTGTTAGCATGTTTCCTTTCTAAAATCCTCCATCGTGTGTACTCTCTCACCAACACTCGCCCCTTATCCCCTTTTTTTTTGCTTTTTGTTTTGTTTCCATGCTCCTACATTACATCCTCATGTCATACAGACACTCTGTGGGTGACACCAAGGTTCCCTTCTGTCTGCAGTCGTGTGTGAAGCCTCTGGAGTACGCCATCGCTGTTCATGACCTCGGCAGTGAGCGTGTTCACCACTACGTTGGCAAAGAGCCCAGTGGATTCAAGTTTAACAAATTGTCTCTAAACGAAGAAGGTAAGCAAATATTGTGTCATAGACGTTCAGACCGCAGCAATCCTTTCTACAAAAGTGACAATGCTCAGTGCCCGTATTATTAATCTTAGTATGTACACAAAAATGTCTTTCTCCCCCTCTAACTTATAGAACAATGTGTTACTAGGTTGGTCAGCAGAGCAAAGAAAGTTGCAGTCACAGCCAATCATTTTCCAAGAGAAAATCTCAGAGGGGTTTTAGCCAGATTATAGCATTTTATCACCTCACCTTGTAGCCATTAGAGATTACATACTGACCTTTTGTACAGCACGTTTTCCATTTATTAACTGGAGTCACCCTGATGACATAGCCCCTCTAATCACAGCAGTTTTTATGCTATGTTGCTATGGGCAAATGGGTGATAACATGCTCTCTTTTGTTGTGTAGATAAACCACACAACCCGATGGTGAACGCCGGAGCTATTGTCATCAGCTCTCTTATTAAGGTACAATCTGCAGGCTGGGCATTGGTTTTGAAGACCTAACTGATTACACCGTTAGATTGAGGTCGGGCTGCTGCAGCAGGCCACATTTCTTGACACTGAAGCTGTTGGGGATTTTCAATCAGACACGGGAGGGATCAACCTTATCAAACATTGGGCATTAAGAATAGGTCAACAAACTCACTCCTGAAGCGTGACGTCAGGAACAGCTATCACAAATCAATATCAATATTTGATCATCTCTTGGTGCCCGTAGTAGCTGGACTATGACCAACACCATCCGATTTACCAGCTGCCAAACTTATCTGTGAGCACAACCTTATTCGGTGTGTGTGTGTGTGTGTGTGTGTGTGTGTGTGTGTGTGTGTGTGTAATTGAGGCGTGTTGGAAGATGTTTCAGCAA
>CAAKHC010001331.1:5356-71852 GCA_901007825.1 Macroramphosus scolopax
ACCCTCAAAGGCCACAGGTCCAACCGCCTTCCGTGCAGAATCCTCCTTCAAATCCTCAAAGGCCACAGGTCCAACAGCCTCCAGCACAGAATCCTCCTCAATACCCTCAAAGACCACAGGTCCAACCGCCTCAAGTGCAGAATCCTCCTCAATCCCCTGAAAAGCCACAGGTCCAGCTGCCTCCAGCACAGAATCTTCCTCAATACCCTCAAAGGCCACAGGTCCAACCGCCTTCCGTGCAGAATCCTCCTTCAAATCCTCAAAGGCCACAGGTCCAACTGCCTCCAGTACAGAATCCTCCTCAATACCCTCAAAGGCCACAGGTCCAACCGCCTCCAGTGCAGAATCCTCCTTCACATCCTCAAAGGCCACAGGTCCAACAGCCGCCAGTGCAGAATCCTCCTTCAAATCCTCAAAGGCCACAGGTCCAACCGCCTCCAGCGCAGAATCCTCCTTCACATCCTCAAAGGCCACAGGTCCAACTGCCTTCAGTGCAGAATCCTCCTTCAAATCCTCAAAGGCCACAGGTCCAACCGCCAGCAGTGCAGAAACCTCTTCCATACCCTCAAAAACCACAGGTCCAACCGCCACCAATGCAGAATCCTCCTCAATACCTTCAAAGGCCACAGGTCCGACCGCCAGCAGTGCAGAAACCTCTTCCATACCCTCAAAAACCACAGGTCCAACCGCCACCAATGCAGAATCCTCCTCAATACCTTCAAAGGCCACAGGTCCAACTGCCTCCAGCGCAGAATCCTCCTTCAAATCCTCAAAGGCCACAGGTCCAACCGCCACCAGTGCAGAATCCTCCTCAATACCCTCAAAGACCACAGGTCCAACCGCCTCCAGTGCAGAATCCTCCTCAATACCCTCAAAGGCCACAGGTCCAACTGCCTCCAGCAGAGAATCCTCCTTCACATCCTCAAAGGCCACAGGTCCAGCAGCCTCCAGCGCAGAATCCTCCTTCAAATCCTCAAAGGCCACAGGTCCAACCGCCAGCAGTGAAGAAACCTCTTCAATACCCTCAAAGTCCACAGGTCCTACTGCTTCCAGTGCGGAATCCTCTTCAATACCCTCAAAGGCCACAGGTCCAACTGCCTCCACTACAGAATCCTCCTCAATCTCCTGAACAGCAAGAGGTCCAACCGCCTCCAGTGCAGAATCCTCCTCAATACCCTCAAAGGCTACAGGTCCAACTGCCTCCAGTGCAGAATCCTCCTTCATACCCTCAGAGACCCCAGGTCCAACTGCCACCAGTGCAGAATCCTCCTTCATTCCCTCAAAGGCCACAGGTCCAACCTCTTCCACATCCTCAAATACTAGAACCTGTGTCAACACCACAGCAACAACTTCTTCACAAACCTCAAACATCAAAGCTGCCACTACCTCCATCACTGAAGATTCCTCAATATTTTCAAATGGAAAAGTCTCCTATAAAACCTAGAGGACTTTCCGATTATTGGTCTCCCAATTATCCTCAGCACCCTCAACCGCATAAATTGCTCCATCCTGCAGATGCACAGACACCTTCCAGTTCCCAGAGGTGTGATGTGGCAGATGGTCAGAAGGTCCCATGTGGATGTTACGATATCTCTGCTACCGCATGTGAAGCCATTAGCTGCTGTTTTGATGGTCAACGATGCTACTTTGGAAAGGCTGGTAGGTTTTTTGTTACTTGACTGTTATTGGTCTTCAAAGAGCTATAGAGTTGACATTTTGGATGTAATGAGTAATTACTGAATGATTTTATCAATGGATGACAAAGATTTTTAACTTAATTGTAGTTCTTATAATAGAATAACACAATGCTATAACTGTTTTTGGACTACGGTAAATGCAAGTTAATGTTAAGCATGTTTTTCCTGAAATCGCTCTGTTAGAAATAAAATGCAGACCTTAGGTTAAGCTTATGAATTTAAACGTATTGTAAATCTCACAACAATGTCACCTGGCAATTTAATTTTCAATACAAAAACATGTTAAATTATTCTTTAATGTCCTAACTTTGACCCATTCTGGATGACATTCTACTGTGATCATTATCATTATTCTTATGTTGTATTTAATCCTGTGACACTAGTGATTGTCTGGTGTTCATTATCCCCAATTCAGATTTGTGTTTGTCTGATACCTGCAAAACTGTCAATAATACCAGCTTCAGTTATGAATAAGCAGTACTTTGTGACAAATGTTAGCTTGCAACAAGCTAAACTAAAGTGGAAAATATGGTGAACGTCAACATGTTGTTGTTATGATGATAGTCTCCCTATGCTATTGTTAACTTTGAATATGTTATATTATATTTTTGGCAATAAGATTTACAAACACCTATCAATGTCTGTGAATGTGCAACCAGTGACGGTCCAGTGCACCAAGGATGCCCAGTTCATTGTGGTGGTGGCCAGAGATGCCACACTGCCCAACATTGACCTCGAGTCAATCTCACTGTTGGGACAAGGTGAAGGGTGTACACAAGCTGACTCTAATTCCGCCTTCGCCATCTACCAGTTTCCTGTTACCACCTGTGGATCTGTCATTATGGTAAGTCTTTTGTTTTCTGAAGTTTCTCAAGTCAGCAAACAAAAACCAAAAAAAAGATTCAATGCAGATTTTATACCGCACAATGCTAACTGTTTTCTTTAATCTCGCAGGAGGAGTCTGGTGTTATAGTCTATGAGAACAGGATGTCCTCCTCATTTGAAGTTGGAGTGGGGGCTCTTGGTGTCATTACCAGGGACAGCAGCTATGAGTAGGGGAAATGATTCGCAAAAAAAATTAAAGTAAATGTTCTGACAACCAACATAATGCCAGTTTTCTCTTCTCAGATTACTCTTCCAGTGTAGGTACGCTGGCACTTCTATTGAGACTGTGGTAGCTGAAGTTTTACCACTACTAAATCCTATACCAGTTGCTGCTTTGGGACCCATCAGAGTGGAGCTGAGGTTGGCTAATGGACAATGCTTTACAAAGGGTTGTAATGAATGTAAGTGTGTATAAGCCTGGCAGCTTTGCATTGTTGGTAGACAATTGTGTAAATACTAATTGATGTCTCTACTCTCATAGTGGATGTGGCCTATAGCTCTTTCTATGCAGAGGGAGACTATCCTGTGACCAAAGTATTGAGGGACCCTGTGTACGTGGAGGTTCAACTCATGGGGAGGACAGATCCCAACCTTGTGCTGACTCTTGGTCGCTGTTGGGCAACCTCAAGCCCAAATCCTCACAGTTTGCCCCAGTGGGACATCCTGATAGACGGGTAACTAAAACATCAATTTACAACCTTCTGTTTAGAAGTACATGGGAGGAATTTAGGAAAACAAGCTCAAATTTGTCTGATCACTGAGATTATTGATTATAATGCTAACAAATTTTTGGGGCTCTTTCCCCATGTCAGTATTGGAGATATTTAAAGAACGAAAAGGCTTCTTATTAAACAAACCATTCACACAATTTTATGGAAGAAAAATAATCAATGCTTAACCTTAATTGCTCTCCTTCCAGATGTCCATACAGGGATGATCGCTACTTGTCCTCACTGGTTCCAGTTGATCCATCCTCTGGTCTTCTCTGCCCAACTCACTACAAGCGTTTCATTTTCAAGATGTTTACCTTCGTGGAGCCCAGTACAATGGAACCTCTGAGGCAAAATGTAATAAATAAATCTAATGATAAGAAACAGCTGTAACAAAAATATTTCTGCATTGCTGTTTAAAACTCTTTTCCTTGTTCAGGTGTTCATTCACTGCAGTACAGCCGTATGCATCGAGGAGTATGGCCGCACCTGTGAGCCATCATGCTACAGAAGAAGTAAGAGATTAACATCCAATCTGCAGAATTCATGAGAAATATGCACTTGAACGTAACCACGTTTGTATGTCTGTTTGTAGGGAGAGATGTGGGGCCTGCGTCACAGAAGACGGATGAGCCAAAGGTCGTGGTTTCTGTCGGACCTGTGGTTATGGGAGCCGCCGAAGAGTAAACTTCTACTTTACGAACATTTAGTGAAAGATTGAAAAGATCGCATGCTTTTAGTTATTAGTGGCATGATATGAAAATTGAAAATAATGAGTGGAGACAAACATACGCTGCAGGAAGAATGAATTGGATCCCCAAATCACTGTAGTCCAATCTATATTAAAAACGGCTTTAATGTGCTGTAAATGCTTTCTGATTATTTTTTGCACACAATACTTATTATTAAACAGTGACATTTTTTAACAAACAGGAGCATTTAACTTTTAAAATTAACTTTTCAAGAAACATTTTAAACATTAATGCAGCAAACAATTAACTATAAATAATGAATTGCTATTCCATTTGCCCTGATTGTCTTAATGGGATCTCAAAAGTAAGACCGAACACATAAAACTAATCTCACCAAACACAAGTTAACATATTAGTGCTGAAAACATTTGCTTTTTTATAATATGAAATGTTTTTTTTACACAAATTCTGTAGTTGCAATATTCCCGTTGTAAAATAAATAAATCTTAATTAAATCAGCTTCACCAAGACACTTTAATCGTTTACACTTTTATGTAAATAAGAAGGTAGTTGATTATTATTGGTTCTAAAAATATATATACTATTTTGTTTTTACCAAAACTTGAAGTGGGTGTATCTCTTCTCAATAATGTTGTGCAATTTGTACATGTTCATTTATTCTCTGAACAGAATATTACATCCAAATGTAACATATGTAAAATAGAGTTCTGTATGAAAAAAAAGATGCTTTAATACACAATTATTTTTAAAAAACATAAATGTAAAAAGCTCATTGCCTTTGTAGCAAAACCTATGTCAAAAATTTTAATGATTAACTGGAATATTATGCACATTTTTCAGTTTAAGACAGTTACACAGAAACAGTTAATAACTGTCCTCTTGTTTTATTTATATATATTTATATATTCATAAATATTAATTTGTAAATTCTGAAAACACAAAACATACACACTCACTGGTGAGCACTTTAGACAGATTCTGAATATATTCTACATTACCATGTTTCAATTCATTCTCATTGTTCAGCAAACTTCCATTCCTGATAGCTAATAAAATAAAAGCCTTGAAACCTCTGTGTGACACAATGCTTGCATTTAAAGTTAGAAATAGGTCCATATTTCAAAACGTCCTTTTTATTTAACAGGTTTTTCAGCTTACATTACATTTCAAATTTTAAAATATAATGTCAAGAGCAGATTCCTATACAGTGACAATAAAAGTCTTTCATAGCAACAATAACCAGCATGTCAAAGTAAGTATAGCTACCCAAACAAGTATGACATATAAAATATAATTTTATGACTCTGATAGTGAGTCCTAACACATGATCTACTATAACTAAAAACACACTCGGACTCTAATACTGTCACACAATAATACTTACTGTGTAATAAATAACTTTGAATTTACATAAAACATCCTTTAGAAAACAGAAAATAATGAAAACAAATAGACAAAGAAAAGAACCCTCGCCAAAACCTTTACACGGAACATTTGAGTCTTCTGTTGCTCTCTTTCTGCTTGGGCCCGGTTGACTGAATGCTACGACAAGCAAAGACAGTGAGCGTTATACACCTTGGAAGTGTATACTCCTCTCATCACATCAGTCAGACTTATCCTTCTTTTTGCATCCTCCTGTTGGAACTCTGCTGACCACTGCAGAACCAACAGCCGCCACTCCTCCAGCAACGGCACATACTCCTCCTTTGACCAGCCCAACACCCATCCCAGGCACAGCTGCTACTGAGCTGACTGCTGTCTTGGTTAGATCCAGACTCTTGCCTCCTATCCAGGTCACACCTCCCACTGTCGCTCCTACAGCTCCCTTGGTGGCACCGTACAAGCCCCCCGCCAACCTGCCAAACATGCCCGGCTGTGTCTGTGGGTGGTCTTTGAGGATGTCTGATTAAAATCAACAAAAGCAACATTGAGAGATTCAACACAACACTGCCAAGATACAATACAAAGAGGGAGAATGGAAATTGGAAACTGCATCTTCACAGCCCTTTACATATTAGAATTAGAGGTTGAGCATACAATATTTATCATCAATTGCATTCTTTATTTGTTTGTTGTCTTTTTTATTCATAGCTGATTACTTCTAGGGAAATGTCAGAGAAGATTTGTCCAACGGTCAAACAAAAAAATATTTAATAATATATCATGGTATAAAACAGATAACAGCAAATCCTCACTGCAGAATGTTTGATATTTGTGCCTGGAAATGATTTAATGGACTGTCAATTATCACAAAAGCTCATTCAAAAAGCAATAAATGATCTGAAAAGAAGTGCACTAGGAGAGTGCAGAGCTCCGCCTAGGCCAGTAGCCCAGACATGCAACTCCACAATTGACACCATCAGTATCAGTACTCTCTAGAATGTCTCTCTCGTGGGACAGTAGGCCAAGGCCGAGTCTTGTTCCTTGAAAAGTCATTAAGGTTTGTCCAGAAAGTGACTAGATCTGACAATGTTTTTATGAATTGTGATGTCACAGCGAAGTTTAACTTTGACCACATAATTATAATCAGGTCGTATCTAAGTCCAAGTCGACATTTGTGCCTGATTTAATGAAGTTTCTTCAAGGAGTCCGGATCATTTAGCAGAATTGCATTGGCATCAATTACATCCTGGCAATTCCCATCCCATTCTGATTTGTGTCAAGTGTAATTTATGCACTGAAAACTTGAAGACATGAATAGAAAAATCTCACTATCATAGGACCTTTGCTACTACACTTACCTGCAGCTTCTGACTCGTCGTTGAGGTTTGCAGGCATGTCCTCAGGCACCTGCTCTGCCTGACTCATCTCTGTGGGATATAAAGGGGACTACTGACTAAAAGTGACAGACGATATAGTTAGGTATAAAGTGTAGCAGACTGTAACGCAAGGTTCACACTGCCTGGATGAGCCGTGCATAACAACTGTCTCCGATCTTTAGACGCTTTAAGCTACCAAGGCATGTGTCTGTACTTGTCGCATACTTAACTCTACTTAGGAGGCAATGTTTTTACCTGTGTTTGTCAGCTGTCAGCAGGACTACGTTTATAAAAAAAACAGCGAAACTTAATGAAGGGGTGTAGCATGGGCCTAGGAAGAACCCATTAAGTTTCAGGGCAGATCCATTTAACATAGCTAGAAACTTCCACACATATCTGATCTGCTTTGACACTGAATGTGCACTTTCCTAATTTAGAGTTATTGTAACATGGGAACATATGAGCTTTTAAAAGTATAAGTTCCACATAGGATGACATGCTATATGTGATTCTGTGCAAACGAAAGCCTAACTGGTGGTCTAAAGCAGGTAAGGACTGACCGCAAGAGTGAATTAAGAAATGAGCTTGCTTTGGGTGTGCTGCTTATCTTAGAACAAGGCAGACCTGTTCACTGTTTGCCCCTGAGTTGTGCAATAGGATGAAAACCAGATTGGCACACTTAAAAGTATTATCGGTCATAAGAATTACTTTGATTAATGATTACAAAAACTCTACTATCCTTAGAGCAGGATTCACCTCAAAATGCTCTTTCCCACACAAATGTAGTGATAATGATTTAATTTGAGCCCACCGTGTAGGTTATAGAAGTTGAAACGTGTAATTTGATCTGCAGGTTCAAGCTAACCTTATTCATACGTTGTTTGTGAACACCTTTTACTTTTATGATACTTTTTTGGCAGCTGTTGGGGAAATAAACCTATTAATAAACAACATTATCGTCACGTGGAAGTAACTAACACAGACACCCCATTTTATCGTAGATTTAACGCTACCATGTAAAACTAGTGCTAGAAAATTGTGCTAGGTACTTATTGTTAGCATAAACTTTATTTAACCAATACTAACTTCCACTTAGTGACATTGCTAACACGAAAACAGCAGCCTATGCACGCTTTAAAGTGGTTGAATTACTGTGTTTTTTAGAGAAACAGAAGTTAAAGCACTTAAATGTTACATTTAGACATAATTGTTGTGTTTATCACGCTCATATGGTTGTTTTTGCCTTTAGTCAAAGTCCCATTAATAGCTGGTAGAATCTTCTAGCTAAGACATCCCGACCGACACGTCATTCCCGGACATCACTTTGACGCTTTTCCTGGATTAATAATATAACGTTACGTTTATTACAGTTATCGTCAATTCAGCAGTTGACTTATGTTCGCTTATAAACGAGTTTTTGCTTTAATAAGTTACAGTTCCGTTTTCTGTTTTAAGTAACGTCAAAATTGATTCAGCAGAAGTTCCAAAGGTTGTCACATCCTACAAACTCGACTCAAGCACCTTACCTTGTTTTGTAACTTTAGTTTATCACTCCAATGTACCCCAAATCCTACCCTGGGACTTAAATATAAACTGTCGAATATGTGTTCAGGTTCCAAGGCCTATAGCAGTGCAGCTACTGGTGGTGGGGCTATCTCGTTGTCTGCCTGTTTTTTTTGGAGGAGGGCATCAGTCTCCACCCACAGAAATGCCACAGAGGTACAAGTTGTCCGCAGCCTGTTGCTCTAACTGCCTTCCCATAACCGCACGCGTCCAACCTGCAAACAGCTGATTAATATTGTCAGTAACCGCTCTCTTAGTTCCCTTTTCAATTTTTCATTTTCAAAATCCGAAAATCATCTATTTTTTTCAGCCAAATCCTGAGTATTTTATTTAGTAGCAGAAATGGAAAGGAGGCAAGTAAGATAAAATAAAATGATGGGTTATCTAGCAGAATTGAGATGTGGTAACTTTGGCGGGCCACTTTTCCATGACAACCGCCTAACGTTTAAAGAGGAAATGACGTATTTGCTGTTTTGGTAGTTCTATCAAAGATCGTCTCTTTATATTAAGACATCACCTAATGCTTAAAAAACAGTGGTATTAACATAAAGTATATACTGTATAACCGCTGGACAGAGAATTATGATTGGGTCCCTCACATAGTCCACATAATCATTTTGGAGTCCCCAATGAGTATTTAAGGCAAATTCATTTCGTTGACATAAAGTGTTTTGCAAAGAAACAAATGACAAATCAATAGAAAAAAGCAAGAAGACGAAACTAAATTTCAAATTTCAAATTTATGAAAGAATTCTTCTGAACTTGTACTATGTTTCTATGGACATCTGTGTTGGAGAAAATTCTGGACTGACTGTTTATTGATCCTCCTCTGCAGCTAGTTGTGCTCTGGAGGAAATTAATGTCTTTAGGTCTTCAATGACTTCAATCACAGCAGCATAAATATGAAATAAAAAGCCCAGGTTAAGTTGAAAGAAATATTTCAGTCTTCATCATCTTACAGAATTGAATTTATTACATTTTTTAAATTGTTAGGAATTGTTGAAGCTTTGTTCATTGAATATGTCCTCTGATCTGCCTGTATCGATTCCCTTTATCCGGTTATCCTGGCAAACTAAAAGGACTTGCATTAGAACACCTCAGCTCATGTCCAAATCAATCAGACCATACAAGAGAGTAATCTTGATAAATCTGCACTGATTCACCTCATTTTAATAAATATACACAGTTACTCAGCCTCAGGCATGTTTGTTTTTCATCAGTGACCACCCCAGTAGCTTGTGTCAAAAGGAAAACCCAATCAGAATTTATAAAAATCAGAAATTTCAAAAACATAAACACTGAGAGCGTATAGAAATCATTGAGAATGTCTCAATGATTTGTATTAAATATAATTTAATAATACCCTGATTTGTTTTTGTTATAAAACTGTATTACAGAATCTATGATGTAATCTTTCTGTAAATGTTATTGCTTTTGTTAACTATGCTGTTGTATTCCTCTGGAGAATGTGAATAATTAAGGGGGACAAAGGAAAACGTTAGTGATGGGAAGCGGAAACACAGTAACATGTGACCACAGCTCTGTTTTCCCGCCTGCGTTCGTAACGATCTCATCAGTACCCGGAAACAGCAACAGAGTGACAGTTCTGTGCTCAAACATATCAGTGTTTGAATGCAGATAAAGTGAATGTATTTGAGAAGAAAGAGACATTTAACGTCACTATAATTGAATCACGACAAACTGCGTGTTAACGTTAAAAAGAGCTCATTTTGGATGTAATACCTCCCGAGTGCGACCAACAGAGTCTGCTGTCTGTCGTCTGCTCACCACCGAAAAGTTCCGCTCTTTGGGAAGACAGGTAACGATTACGTTATTCTAGCTAACCTCAGACATGATGAAGATGATAGCTCACTTAACAGAGGATAATTATGACCAGAGTGTCTCCACCTGCGAGAAATATAGTAGCTAAATTAAATCTTTAAGTCACCCGTAGAGCCGGATGTGTTTCTTCTTAATGCAACATTTCAAGACATTAAAGAGATTAGCTGGACATATTAAGGAATATCTGTGATTTCTTTGGTCTGTTAATGCCCAATGTTACAGACCACATCGAAGCATTTAGCCTAGAGTCACTATTTTTTGTTTACTTCAAGTAAATCTGAGGAAAAACCTTGTTTTCTCAGACAAAAAAAACCCCGATAGTTATGTTTGTACAATTTAAACATTATCTGCACTTTTACAAAAGGAAAGTGTTTGTACAACATCGTATTTGTTCATTATTGGGTTAGATTATCAATCTCCTATTCATATTAATTAGTATTGTCCAGTTTTTGATGATGGTCTGGATTAAGTGGCACTTTGTTTTTTCTTATTTATATTTATACTTGGTATTGCAAAAATGACTAAAGATTACCTGAAATTACCGGGTTTTCACTTAGTTTGCAATACCAGTTTGCTATTTAGTCTACATGCAATCTGAAAGTGATCTGAACAGCTAAATAGGTTTGGTTAAAGTCAGGATGTGTTCCTTGATCAGTAAATAAGTGGCTATTTAAAGGAGACACAACCTTTCTATGTTAATCAGTTGCAGTGTAATGAGGCCTTGATTGTTTATTTCTAGCATTGGCTGATTGGTTATATGTAATGAGCTGCAGGTGCCAGCAGGTGGCAGCATAACGTCACATGTCGTCACACCTCTGCCACAGATTTCCTCTCTGCACATGCATTGGAAGTACTCTAATAAATACTACAATGTATGTTGACACAGAAACAATATAATGAATACGTTATAATCATTAAAAAAAACACCCACTCTTGCATTTAATACATTCCAGAATATATCTATATGCAAATATTCTTCATTTCACATTTCAACTGCTGGACAAGATTTCCGCTACCATTAAGTCCATTCTAAGTGTTTGTTCACTGGAAGCTTCAGGTTTCCTCTTTGAACTTGTGTATGCATATCAGGTAAACCCAGCTGTCAATAAGCACAGAGAACAATTTGACTTTTGTCGACTTCTCTTATGACACAAATTCAAGTGTTTAATTTATCAGCAAATGTATTGATTATTGATTAACCATTCATTTTTCAGGTAAAGCTGCCAAAAATTTGCTTCACAAATGGGAGAATTTGTAGCTTTCTATTTTATGTCATTATAAATTAAACATCTTAAACTTTTGACCTGTTGACCTAAACTAGTCCCTCAAAGGATGATCACCTTGACGTAACCTGTTTTTAAACAGTTTTTTATGGACTTAAGGGATTACTTGTTTCCCTTTATAAAATGACTGACAAAGTAGTGACAAATTGTTGGTAAGTTTCCGTAGTTTACTTTATTTTACTGGGACAGCAAACAAACAGCTCTACATTATATTTCATCTTTAAATGTTGAGCCGTGTTCGACTCTATATATGAGTGACATCACATTCCATTATTGGTAAATTGGTGCTTTATTTAGTGCTGGTACATCCACAGAGGAGTAACCGGATAAGAGTCATTAGTTAGCAATCGACCCAGTGAGCAGAAGTAGCTCTCCACCAGCCTCCTTCCCCTCTGTGTGAACAAACAATATACTAACACAAATTAGCACGAGCTGCTTTGTGTCAATTGAGAGTCCAACAAAGATGCTACACAGAGTGATATGTCATTAGTGAGCAGGTGGGGAAAGAGAACATAGAGCTATTGCCTCTCCAGCTAAGTAATGAAGAGGTTTCCATGGCGACAAGGCTGCCTGTTGCCGTCCCTGGTTTGGGGGGCAGCAGAGATGAAAGACGACTGGTCTCAATTCGGCTGTAAGTGGAGGGTTAAACGCTGGGGAAAAGCCCCTCATTAAACTTAACCAAATGTCCTTTGACACAATAGAGTAACATGTCAGTTACATGTTACTCTAGTGACAGCAGGTAGACGCGTAAACTCTTTAAAAAAAAAAGCAGATAAACTCAGATCAGAGTGAGTGAGAATCTACTCTTTGTTTCAGTATACTGATACATACAAACAGCTTTCATATGCAATTCATATCAAGACACATTTTTCTTTTTTACTTCGTTTCAGCTCTGCAATAAGGGAAAAACGTTAGCATTGTCACTGTTAAGTATAATTTTTGAGCATGAACTCAACCTGAACTGCCTTGCTATTCAGTTTACTTTTATTTAGTTTTTTAAATGTAAAGATTTTCTGCTTTCGACTTTTTGAGTTTACTCTTAACTTGAGTACAATTGGGGAAAAAATAATAAACCATTGGTTCTGGGAAAACATGAGCATTTTTCACGTTTTTCTGACATTTTATAAACAAAAAATTCCTGAATATCAAGCCAGATGAAATTCAAAGAAAAGTGTCGGGTTACTTTTAGTCAAGCAGCCAAATCCACAAGTATGTTGCTTGACTGAAAATAAAATAACTCATTCACTTGTTGAAACTGTTTGGGCGGGACAACTCGCACCATTCTAATTGTTATTGTTTGTTATCACAGACTTTTTCGGGCTTCCTTTGGCAGTTTTTGGGTTTTAACCCAACCCGCTTAGATTGTAAAAGGATTATCCTCTAGGGGCTGGACCTTTCAGGGGTCAATGGTTGAGCACCGAGGTGTGCCCAGTGTTGTAGGACAGTCCTAATTAGATAACTGTAACCCTCATATGAGCAACGACACCCCTGGTGGTCCTCTGCTGTGGCACATTGGGCCACACTGGGCTCAGCTTTTTGACCGGGGAGAGCTGCGAGAACAAGCCGTGTGAAAGGCCGAGCAAAGGGGGGCTCTCAAATCCTTTTTAAGCCTTTTGTCATTTACACATGGATTTATTTGTCATTAAAGAATAATAACGGCACTTGTGGCTAGATTAGGTCTTTTTTATAAAAAAAAAGGTGGTCTTTTTCTAACATTAAAACTATGCATTATGTAAAAACCTTTTGTGAACCTGTGCAGGAAGCCTTTTTTTGATTTTTATGATGGTAAATTGTACTATTATATTATAGTGGCTTCTCTTTTGTCATCAGTACCTCTGCTTGTTTACCTGAAATCCACCACCCCCCCATTTCCTCTACCACGCTAACTGTTGTGTTTTAACGGTGACCAGTGCTTAACCAGTGAGTCAAGTTTAATGTAACAAGAATTCATTCTGTCGGAGGAGAAAAACACCTTGTGTGTGTGTGTGTGTGTGTGTGTGTGTGTGGTCAGTCTCTCAGTGAAACACATTCATTACAGATGTGTGTGTGACTTTTGTCTGCAAGTGTGAGGTATTTAGGTGTTTTTGCACTACATAGTCCGCTGCAGCTCTGCACCATCTGTGTCGGACCCTTAATAACTGGGCATGTGATTTATTGCCTGTACTCAGCAGTGTCTTTTTGAGAGGAGCCCAGACAAAAGGCGGGACCCTCAATGTCCTGCTGTTTTTAATAGTTCTTTAGGATGTGCATGCACAAAACAAACGGTAGTTATGTGGGGGCTCCTGCCTTTAAGAGAAGAAGATTGAGAGCCTTAAATGAAAATCGAAAGGAGCCTGTTAGATTCTCGTTACAAAGGCTGTTACTATATTATTTAAGCATTTCTGGAGGCAAAACGAAACGTACATCTGTTTTAAGCTAGCTAATAGCACATTAACTAAATGTTAATGCGTCAGTTGAAAAAGAACCACCCTCCATTTGCAGTATTTCTGCTCCATTAGCCTACAGTGACCCCTCTCCTCCTCTGCAGTCCCGCCGGAGGGCGATAAGGTGCTGCTGGGAAAATCTCGCCTTATCTCCCTGCTGCCCTCTGAAAGCAGACATGTTTTATGGGTTGTAGCTCTTTTGTCTCCTTGTTCGCTGCCTGTCCCTGATCACTCACACTCATTCCCTATGGAAGCAGTTTGAAGACCTAGAATAGCTTTGGTACCCCCCCTCTCTCTTTCTACTCTTCTGTTCCCTCTTTATTGAATCCCGCCTCCATATCATTTATCTCTGCACCCCCTGCTCCCCTTCTCCTCAGTTTGAGGGGGCCGTTAGGGGGCATCCTCTTTTCTCTCCCAGCTGGGTTTGTTGACACACAGTCAATCTTCAGTTCTCTTTCACCTCTGCCATCCTTCTTTTTAACTCTGAACCCCCCCACCCCTCAGCTATACCCTTCGCTTTCCCTGAACAGTAAAGTTGCCACAGCTGTGGACTGTATTAGCATAGCTGCTGAGGAGTAAAGAGCAGGGGGCGGGGGGGCTGCTAAATAAATTGCAGCCATTACCTTTGTTCAACAGTTTACGGTTTTCAAAACTTTTCAGCCTCTCTTTGTGCAGAAAGAGTGAACAGAAAAGATTATTTCAGTGTAACAGCTTTTTAAATGTGGGACACAGAAGATTGAGGGCAAGGAAGGAGGCATATCACTTAAACAACAAATTAAGTGCGGTTAAAAAACGATGTTAAATGGATGGAAGATAAACGACAGTTGTTTTTATTTTATTTTGCAAAATCTATAAATAAAATCTGTTTTAATGTCGTTTGACCAACTGCTGATGCCGACGAGGAAATTAAGCTTTTATGATAAAACAGTGGTCGATGTTTCATTCAGGCTGAAAAATGTGTTTTTTTTTATATTTAGTTTTTCTTGCGGTCTAAAGCTGTTGGAATGAACAGGACCAGAACAAGCTGGGATAAGAAATCCCCTCAACCTCCCATCACTAGGATGACGCGCAGCTCCAGCTCCCAGGCCAGGAACACGGACCCTGCAGAGCCTCAGGACTCCGGGCCCGGTCTGTATGGAAAACAACGCAAGAAGCAAACAGACTCGGCCTTGGCCCAAGATCTCAGCCAGATGAGTGTGAATGGGCAGGAATGCTTACCGACAAGGTGAGGAAACGTTTTAGTAACTAATTCTTATGAAGGTTTGTGTCTAGATGTGGTTGTTCCATAACGGCTCATGTTCAAAGGAGAGAAACTTCTTCATGTGCCATTTACTCTCCTCTCCAGTAAAGGAAAGCTGTCCAGAGATAGCAGTCACCCTATGCTGGTGGGTCAGGCCTCTGAATCAACATCTGGTCAGGAGAGTCCGTCTACATTTGCATCAAAGTCGTCCCCCCGTGGCGGTCTTTCTTCTGTGGCTCGTCTGGTGAAGCTTGGCCGCTGTAAGAACGTAGTGGTGGTGGCCGGAGCAGGAATCAGCACTGCCAGTGGAATCCCCGACTTCCGGTTGGTTTGTGCTCTGCAGCATCATCTCTTCTATTATGGCAATATATTTCAGTTCAGTAAACCTGCTTAGAAGTTATTAAAAACTTTCCAGTAACAGGTGGATTGGCCCTCTTCCTTGGTTGAGTGCTTCAGAAGAGACATTAAGCCTGCGCCAAAAATGTCCAAAATGAATGTCAAAATGTTTTCTCCTGTCTTCTTCAGAACTCCAGGCACAGGTCTCTATGCCAACTTGGAGAAGTACAACATCCCTTACCCAGAAGCCATTTTCAACATTGACTACTTCTCCAATGACCCGCAGCCCTTCTTCTCTCTGGCCAAGGTGCTGTATCCTGGCAGCCACAGGCCCAACTACATACACTACTTCATCCGCATGTTTCATCACAAAGGCCTGCTTCTCCGAATGTACACACAGAACATTGATGGACTGGAGAAATGTGAGTGACAAACGTTAAAGCAAGAAAAGCTACAAGTGGATCATTAAATAAATATGCAATGAACAAACACAATGCATGTGCTGCACAACTAGCCACAACTTCAGTGGCCCCCTCCCCTAACAGTAGTCAACCAAAGCATTGCAAAGTTTGATGCATAATTTGTTTGCCCCCATTCAGAAATGTGCAAAGACAAACCATTGTTTGTTTTTATTTTTTCAAATAATACTAAGCTCAGCTTGCCATGGGGTTGCACATGCGAGTTGTGGAGAGCCACTTTAGCTCTCATGTGCAAGTCCATGGCGGGATGCACAGGGTAGTAAATTAATGGGAAACACTGCCTGGGTTTTTGACCTTGTTCACTCCTAATTGATTTTATAATTATTACTTATCCTTAACCTTCTTCGCAGTGTGCGGCATCCCAGATGACAAACTTGTTGCAGCCCATGGTAGTTTTGCCACAGCTTCATGTCACCTGTGCTACACTCCTTACCCCACTGAGGAGGCAAAGGTATATTTGATCCTGTAAAACCATTCAAATTGTATTATATCACCTAACTGCATTTGATAGCGGAGTAATGCTTTCTTTGTTTGTGTCCCAGCACGCCATACTGAATGACAACATCCCCCTATGCACATTCTGCGCAGCAACAGTCAAACCTGACGTTGTGTTCTTTGGAGAGGACCTTCCGCAGAAGTACTTCCTCCACACACAAGACTTCCCCAAAGCAGACCTGCTCATCATCATGGGCACATCTTTGCAGGTGATCTACAGCATGTGAACGTCTGTCAGGTTTCTGGCACATTTCCGGTACAGGTCAATCTTGAACCTCAGTTATTTCTCAAGAAATGCTCAATGTTTTTAGATTGAGCCATTCGCCAGCCTGGTGAATACGGTGCGTTCCACCGTACCACGTCTGCTCCTGAACCGACACGCCGTGGGACAATTTCAGAAGATCCCAATGCGGCGGGGAGACCACATGGAACTGGGTGACCTGGAGACTACAGTCAGAAGGTTCGCTGAAATGCTGGGCTGGAACCATGAGATTGAAGAGCTGATGAAGAGTCAAGAAACAGAGGTGCGTACCATCTTAAGCATTTAATCCTTTGAAAAAGAAGCTCTTTTTTACAAGTCTCTTTTGGTGGTCTTTATTAAAGGAAGTAAATTGAAGCAGGACAGTGTGCTCACTTTTTAAGGCCCCTTTCATTTAGCACTTGTTAAATTGAAAGGAAAGGATTGACTGTTGCAATAATGTCCCTCCCTGCAGAGCATTCCCTCATTAGTAAGCGGCACTCCATCATTAAGTGGACAGAAACCTTGCCAGAGTAAATCAAGCGGCCTGGCGAGCGACGAGGCATCGGAGCAGTGTAGGATGGAGACGTCCAGGTCCGGACCAGGAGCACGAAGAGCAGCCAGCAGTTGCAGCGAGGAGACTGACTCTGAGACAGACAGCAAGAGCTCTGTGTCGTCCAGCCCGAGCAACTAATGCTGGCATTTCATGAAACATGACACTGGAAAGGTTTGAGTTTCTTCTTTGTTCAAAAGAAGACTGTATTGTATCAGGTTATGTTCTTCCAACAGCATTTATGTGCATTTGGGTCGAAGAATCTTACCTCCTCAGTGTTTGATGTACAAATCCAAAAAATCATATCTAAGCCAGTTTGTCAGGTTCAACAAGCCTATTTAAAAGCACTTACTATACTAAAGGCCATCCACACCAAGAAAGATAACGATGATCATCTACACTCACGGACAATAACATTCTGTCAACAGCCATAGCACTCAGGATAATGAAGGTGTTTGTTCCATACAGGTAGGTGGCTTAGTTGGCCTGATTCTATACGTAATAACGTGTACCAATTGAAATCACCAGCAACTCTCTCTCTCTCTCTGAGTTGCTAACAGAATGTCTTCTTTGATGGCGTCTTTATGAACACTATTTTTTACCTTAATCTCTTTGCAATGTTATCTGCTATGTTGAATGTGAGGCACTGTATATTTATGGCTTTTGATGTTGCAGTCAGTGTGTCTTTCAAACTGCTTTAAAAGTGTTCCCAAGGATGTCGTTCACAGCTGTAGTGTGGACATCCAGTAATTGTCTCAGTTCTGTATAATTGTTTTAAAAGGTAAAACACTGTATTTTAAGCAATATTTAATAAAGGTTGTGTAATGTTTTCGTTCAAAACTTTTATTCTCCAACTTATTGACTCACTTCATATAGTAATTATTGAGATAGTTACAGTATGTCACCAAATCAACCTGGGCTGAAATCTATGACTATTTAAATGATATGAATGACTTGATGACGTACGTAGTCACCAGATGTCAAACACGTGAGATCATTTGGAGCCATGTGTTCAATATTGCTGTACAACAGCATTAAAATCATGGAAGAAATTATTTTACAGAATAGTGTTGAATCCCTTCAGCAGAATTCACAGGACAGAGAAACCAAGCCGAAGAGCAGCTCAACCTCTGACGAAGACACTTTTATGAAGGTCTTGACATGGAGTGAAATGAATTTCCGCTTGGTGACCCAAAATATTGAGTCACCTCTTTAGTGCCTGTATAAAGCCGAACCCAAATTAGTGACCCAGAGATTATATTCACACATCAGGTGAAAAATTGTGCTTATAATTGTTAAGTTGAACCTGTAATAACACATTATGAAATAAAGTGAGGATAACTATTATTAATAAAGTCATTCAGCTTAATTCTTTGGCTCATCAAATTACTAACTAAAAAAGGATCATTAATCTAAAAAGGTTAAAGGGGCCAAATCTGTTGAAGTTCTCAACCCACTCAGCTGACTGAAGAACCAGCAGCCTTTACACTTCACATCAAACTGTACTTATACAATAAAGAAATTCAATCTTCAGTTTACACAAAACCTTGTGGATTTATATATTTTATAGAATTCAGAACTCATGCTAATCTGGCAAAAGGTACATGGAATAGAGATCATTTCAGTTTACACTCACAATATGATGCACCTCTCCATTCAAAGATTTAATTTTTAAATATCCAAAACATCTTTCGGTAAGTCAATAGGCACTGAATTCAGAAAGTTTCCTTGGTGGTAAAGCAGTGCGACTCATTCACTGATAATCAGCTGAATACAGACTCACCGAATTCAAAACTATCCACATTGACGCTGCGTGACTTCTAAATATACAGCAATCCTGTCCATTCCGTTCAGGCCTCGTGATATTAAGTGCACTGTTAACAGTTGTGATCACATGTGTTATGAATCATATAGCAAAACAAAGAGTGAACAAAATCATGTATCAGAAAAACTACAAAATAGTAAAAAAAACAAAAAAAAAAAAACAAGCATAGGTGAAGGAATGATTGTTCAGACCCTATTACACTTTAAACCATGACAACAGTGCTTTGAGTGGGACACAAGATTCAATCTAAATTATATTACCTCTATATTCTCACTTTAGGAAAGATACAATAAAGTTGCAACATTGACCGTGGAGGCCGCCTACCCATCACAGTGCCACTGCAAGTCCTCCTCCCACATATTAAGTCCATTTCCATGTAGCAGAAGTGGCCTGCAGCTGCAACAGGACCCTTTTGAGTCCCTTGTGAAATGTTCGGCTGTGTTCCACACTGCAGGGGCTGGATCCTCAGAGCTCTGTCCCATTTCACAGACTGCTCCAAATAAGGCTGAAAAACAAAGCCTCCCCTGACACAATATTTCCTTTGTTTCGATCAACTGTAGTTTTTTTGGTGAATATTCCACAATCAATTTGCTTTAAGGACACATCAAATTAAGATTTGAATTAGGGAAACAATTGACAGTGCAGTATTCACCAGATTGTATATATTTTATGTGCCTTCAAGTGCTCATATGCCAAACCCACTATTACTCACATTACATGGTCTAACTAATAGATGCCAGGCATAAATGTACAGATTAAAAGTCATAGATACATTCACTGTTTTGGGAACTGGCAGTACAAACAGTGTTGACAACTCTAAACGGTCATTTGGGGAGGAGTAAAAGCTCTGAAGAAGCCACCTTCAGTGGTTTTTCCAAAGGATCCAGCCCTTGAAATGCTACACAGCTTTTGATGTATTGGGGGCCTGATGGCTTAGCCTGGAAAATGTGGCCAAGATGTGCAGTGACCTAATCAGAGTCTGATCTTGTGTTGTCTCCACACGGATCACACAGAGCTTCTTCAAGAGGTGCTAACGTCCCGTCAGGCTTGACGGCCATGGGCTGAAAGACATTCTGCCTGTGGAAACAAAAATATGAATGGTCTTCAGAAAATGAGAAACATATTTAAATTGAGGAGGGTCAGACAAGATTAACATGAATCGATCTGGATCATTTATGTTTACAAAGTCTTTGCAGACAAAACCCAACTGTGCCCAGAAGCCAACCTTTTTGTATCCAGGAACATTCTTCAAGGTTTTCACTTATACATCTTTACTCTCATACATCCAGATCTTGAAGACCCTCACTTGACAAACCCCTCCCCCCTTCATGGACACTCGCTCCTGTCTGGCCATCCTCTCAGCCACTTGTTCCACCCCTCCTCTCCTCCTGGCAGTTTAATTACAGGATCAACGCTCAGACTAATCTCCTCAAAGCCACGGCTGCCCCTTCATCCTAATCCAATTATACCTTCACTGTGTGTAACCACTCCCCCCAAGATGATTTATCAGAGAATTATCCATCAAAGATTTAAAAAGTCCCCATTCACATTCAAGTGAAACAAATAAATAGTCTATAAATTTCTACTGAATCCTGCAGTTAATTTAAAATGATGTGATCTGATAAACTATGAACATTATCATTAATTTAGAATTCTGTGATTAAAACTATAGAAAGGCAGTAAAGTATGTGATAACTACAGAAAATACAGCTTTTCCTTCAGCAGATGCGAATCCGAGAACACTTTATTCCACAGGTCTCAAGTCAACATGCTCCTGGTTAAAGTCAGCAGTTACAATGAGCACTAACAAGGTGTCTCCTGAAAACAAAATGAACCAGCAGCTCCACCAATTAGAGAGAAAAAAAAATTCTCCTCAGCATTGATGGAGGACTGTAAGGGGTGGTGGGTGTACAGAATATGTGCTAATTGGAGAACCAGTTAAGTAGTTAGGGGAGCACATTCTTGCAAGGCTCTGACTGATCTCCTTAGAGTCTGTGCTCTGGAGGCACCTCTCCATCACCACATCTCCTTTACTGAGGAACAGAAGAAAGAGGACGCAGGTTCACAAAGGAATCTTCTTACTGGCGCACGCGCCTCATTACAGCTCATCCCCCTTTTTTCGGCTCAACAATGTCGAGGTCAGCTTTCTTATGTCTGCGCAATTGTTCACCCTCTTCCTCCACGTTCCACCCAAACTGCTTGTTCTAGTTGTGCCTCTGTCCCGGTCTACTCCCTGTCTGGCCCCTCAGTATGAGAAGAATAAAGTCAAGATACGCGTTATTAAAAACCCTGAATGTGACACACACAAAAAAAAAAGGAACCAGGACCAGCGAGTTGACCGAGTGCCAATTAGATGATAATTAATGGAGCAGGAGTAATGATGCTGCAGACACATGTAGGCAGCTTCCATTTACTCCTGCTGAATGCTGCGGTGAGGTCCAGGTATAATTGAAGCTTCAGCTAACTGCAAGGATTCTTGCTTTGATGAATCGGTTGGCAGGGAGCGAGATCACTGTTACCTATTGTAAAGGCATCAAATTTGACTTTGAATGTCAGCATCCGCTCACATAGGAAAGGTCAACACAAACCTATCGAGGCCCTTTGCACAAGAAACAATATGAATACATTGTGCAGACAGTTGTCCAGAGAAAAAGTTAATCATCCAAGTTGAGGTTTTGCAAAGAAAACACATGATACAGAATTCTTTGGCATCTTATTTCTCCTGCTTTTGATCACGTTTTCTATTACCGGTATATACTGTAAAGACGACTTGCTACATAGAAGACCAAAGAAAGTCGCTAAAATGGATCCATGTGCTGATGTATATTTGGTATTTTAACATATAAAAACATTTAAGAACAGCCCTTAATTAATCAAAAAAAAATAAAATGTTGCAAACAAACGTCCGCATTATGTGAGGCGATCAACACCTGATCCTGCGCCGTGGACCGCCAAATTGAGCAGAGAGCAAATTTTGTGTCAGACTAAGGAAATCAGGCCCTTGAAATGCTTCAGAAAGCAATGAGCTGGAGGAGTTCTGAGTGCTATTCGTTCAAGAGGGACAGAATGTTGCTGGCAGACGACGAGAAGTCACAGCAAACATCCAAAAGCAACCCCCCAAAAATGCACCGTGAATTCGTCGCCCAGGGTCAGACTGGGGGTGGCGCTATAGCAATTACATGCACACATCATTCCAGCACATCAACCGCCCACCCTACTCGCTGGATTAGGCACCCTGCGACTTCATCCTTTTCCCTAAAAAAGGAAATTCAAGTTGAAGAGTTGCTGTTTTGACAGAGTTGGGCAGATCCAGTTCACATTGCAGTTGGTGCTTGACATGCTTAGGAAACAGGACTTCCAGGGAGCGTTAGAAGTCAGAGAGGTAGGTGCAGTGTATCGCTGCAGAAGGACAATAATTCAAAATGGAGAAAGCTGCCAAAATTAAATCAGGTATTGTTATTGCTTGCCATCGGTGCACTGTAACTCAATACAGATAACGATGTGGCAACAGAATTTCTAGATGGGGAGTCCAGGTGGCCTATGGAGCCAGAACAAATGTCATCAAAACATCCCTGGTTCAAGTCTGACTGGGGTCCTTAGATGCATTTCAACCATTTCCTCTCATATCGCTCTGCCATCCACCATTATAATGTTGAATTTTTATATTCAGAATATTGTGTAGCAAAAGGAGTTTGCTGTTTTAAACGTCATCTTCATTAAATTTACCTTGACAACTTGTCAAACATAGTGACAAGTCTATGGGCTTCGTACTCCTTCTGCTCCTCGGTCATCTCTTCGATGGGGTTCGGCATCGGCTCCTCCACATGACCAGTGATGGGGTTGATGCTGGGACAAGCAGGGGAGAAAAGTGAATGTACACTTGCAAACTATTTCATAGTTCTTGTTCTTTCTTACGATACAATGAATGTGAACACAAGACGTTTGCATGATATTGTTGACACTTGATTCTGCTGGGCACTCACAATGGTTTGACGGATTTGTATTCCTCTGTGTCAGAGTCTTCATCTTCTGAGTACTGAGTCTCACCCCTCCCCCCTTCCAGAAGTCCTCGAGTTGCCAGGAGTCCTGCTGCATTTCCATACCCCGTGTACTTCAACAGGTTGTCCACTAAGAGATGACAGCAGGTGCACTGTTTCAATGTTTTCTTGCTCTCTCCTTCTTAAGTTATCTCAGAGTTGCCCACACCCCATGTTCCTCTTGTTACCGGTCACTGCTAGCTTACCTCTCTCTTTGCAGAGGACAAATAGAAACTCTGCAGCTGCCTGCTTCACGCTCATGTCCACATGCGTCATCAGGCGAACCAGCTTGTTTCTAGTAGTGGTACCAATCTCTGGCCTGTTCTTCACATCTTTCAGCGGGGGGAGTACCTAAAGTTGGAGAGTTTACGGATAGTTCAGAATATTGTTTAAGATTTTGTCACCCTAAACGCGAGCCACTGGCAAATGAGCAGACATGCATTAAAAACGGTAAGAAGTTAAGTTCTGGTGGGGATCCTGGTAAGATAGGAATGCTTTGGTCAGATCCTCAAGCAGAGGGGACGCTCACCTCCCACATAAAAGCTCAGTGAAGTTCATACACCAGAAACGCGACATGCATTAATATCTTTTTTTAAATGGATGTCAGTCTCTGTACCTGAGCTTTGATATATCTGCGTATTTCTCTGTGGTGTCTAGATCCTCCAGTCAAAAGGCTGAGCACCGGAGTCAGCCCCTCTTTGTAGTTGGAGCCCTGCTTGAAGTGACACAGACCACAGACACTTGACAAGCTGCACATGCTGGAGCACTGAGAAGATGCCAATCAGCAATACACACACGGGGATATGAAAATTAAAAAGACAAGAAGTGGTGGTATAAAAATTAATGACATGCAAAGAAGGTACCCCGAGTGTTTGTCTGCTCATAAAAGCAGCATCCTCACTTCATTCAGATCGGAGATATAATCAGGTAAACAAACTGGCTTCAACAATCCAACAGAGGAACCCATCCAATAGATTTCCAACAAGGAATTTCAGACATTTGCCATTTCCAGGCTGTAATTTGTTTCGTTGAACTGTACTGGATTATAGTGAGAGGTGTTCCCAATATTGTCCATCTGACAAAACGTTAGGAACAGCAGAGTATTTTACAATTCAAGAGATATTCCTAAAATAAAAATTCAGCATTTCCCAAATATTGAAGACTCTGTGGGAATCCTGTCTGTGTGTAAACAATAAGGAACTTTACCTTGTTGATCCTTTTCTCCATGAAGTCTATCAACACCTGTACTGCGTTCATGTTTTTCCCGCCATACTTCTCTTGTCCTCCCTGGACAGGCACATCGATTAGCACGTCCAGGCAGGACACTTGCAGATTATTCAGGAGGTTGATAGCATGGCTAGGGACAGAATTCATAATTTATTGATAAGAATCTTTTTAAATGAGATGCTTTACTCTAGAATAAATCCAAAAAAATATCAGAATCAGAACCCAAGTGTTAGACAAAAAAAAAAAACTTTAGTTTTGTATTGATCAAAGAAATCTAAACTGATTGAAATAGTAAGTAGTTTAATAAATGATACCAACCAGCCTTTCACTGAAGTTAACATATTAATATAAGTCCATTCTTTAAGACCAGCTGTGTCAAACATTCACATTCAGGACGAGCTACAACAGAGTTGATTTAGTCAATAACCCAACCACCAATGAAAAGTTCAGTCAATGGCTTGACAGGTCAAGAGGACTTTTACAGGAGACTGATGTAAATTCCAGTACATGGCAACAGATTCCTGGCATTCCTGCATTAAATTACCATAAGAAGAAGATACTGTCACAGTACTACAACGGACAGGAACATTTGGAAGATGAAACACCCTACAAGGCTCTAAAGAAACAGGTCTGTTCTGCCTGAACTGTTTTTCCCACGACACTGCAGTATAATGTTGGACCTAAAGCTATCAGTCTTCATTTGGTATAAACCAGAGTCTCATTCACAGTTTCTGTGTAGATAATCTGGGCCAGGTTTACTCAGTAAATGGCAGTGCACATAGTCACACTGTGGTTACTGTTTAGTTTGCGGCTGCAAAGCACCTGATTTACTAAGACAGCAGCTCATTATGCAGTTAGCTCCTGGACTAACACTGCCCTCCGAGAACAAAGGTCAGCAGTGTGCTACGACTGCAGCATTGGTTGCACAATCGGCAGAATGCATCACATCTGTACTTGAAAAATTGATGCAAACGCTAAGTAAATGTAGCCCTCAGTTCTGGTCCAGCAGGCTGCTTGCATGCAAATCCTAGCAGGTGATTTCCCTTTCCGCACCTAAATGCAAGTTAGATTGCCAAGTGGTGGAAGTATTATGTCCATGTCAATGCTTTTCAATGATAATCTGTCTGAAATAACATGTAGACACTGTCTAAGCTTCAAAGCACCATGGGACCAAGCCATTTTTTTGCTTCTTTTGTGTCACAGGTACCACGTTGCAGAGTGTCTTCATTTAACGTCTCAGGTGTCGTCTTGTACAACAAGAAAAGAGACTAAGAATATACGGGCAGTGAGGTACAGACTTCCCACCTGTGTACTTCCTCTGTTTTCTCCTCTGTCTCAGTCTTCAGCATCAACAGGTGACGCAGGATGCCAGCGATGAGCCGGAACTGGTGGTCATCCTCCTAAAGAATTCAAAGCAAACGTTTTGATTATTCAGCAAAACAGTAAAAAGCTCCAATGACAGAATCCTGGAGGCAAAAAGCTATTGGCCAAATTATACATATTAAGATTTGATGAGGCATAACAATATTGAAGCAGTCTTGAAGGGATCATTTGTATCGGAACACGGTCACACCCTTTTGTTAACCAGGTTTAAATCAATTACAAATGGTTCCCTAATAGAACCAGGTCAAGGAGGAATTCCCTGTCCTCAGTGACATGAAAAATAGGACAAATTGAATTCAGTTTGGTTGCTGCAGGGATCAGATTTACAGCATTCATTATTAGGAACACTCAAACCAATAACTGAACAAACAACTGCAACAGATTTAATTATGTTTCAGGTGACACATGCTTCGTGCTCTTCATACAAATGTAAGGGCCTCTTGTGACAGACATGACAAATGAAGCTTGATCTAACATCAGACACCACAACACACCTACCGTGTCACCAGCATTAGACAGTGTGAGGTTGAACAGTGCTTTGAGTGCTTCCATCGCTCGCTCATTGTCCTCCGCAGGCATGGGCAGGGCTTCTGGATCTGGACTGGCAGCTTCATACGGACCAACCCAGCGCACATCCAGGGTGTGCTCCAGCACCTCTCTCAGTAGTCTCACTCCATGCCCATCTTTACTCAAGCTTCCTCTCACATCAGGTCGCAAGGCGGACAGCAGGAAGAGAAGACGCAACGTGAAAAGGCCCACCTCATGGTGCCATGTGTGTGCCAAATGAAGGCTGTCACACAAGCCTTGTGCCAGCTTCACATCCACACTGGCCTGCTGAGCTGCAGGGCTGTTGTACACCACGTTGCATAGGCACTTCAAGGCCTCCACCACTACCCTAACCTCCTCCTCTGATTGAGTTTCTTCCTGAGTGTTGTTCTGGTTGTCACCTTCCGTCTCTCCAACATGTAGTCTGGCCATCCCAGCAAGGATCATCATGCCCTCTTTGGTGGCTACAGGTGCGAGGACACTCTTGTCTCTGGACAGGATGCGGAGTGTCTCCAGGCATGTCTTCTGATTTCTGGGCTGCACCTGCCTCCCAAGTACTGTCAACACACTCTGGCACAGCTTCTGAAATAACAGGGTAAACAACTCTTTGTTAGAGGACATGATGGTACATGTTTACGGTAATCATGTGCATGCTTTGTAGATAACGTTACTACTTACGATACGTATCGTTTCCTCCTTTTGGTTAAAAACGAAGGTGTGGCTGTTCTGAAACAGAAAAGACCAAAAACTGAGTGACGAGCCGAGTATTACAGAAACAACTTGACATCTTTAAACTGACGCAGGGCAAGACTTCAATGAGACAATTAATACATAACTAAACATTACTGTAACTCATAACGCTAACGTTACTTGGGGTAACAGGGTTTGTGAGCATTAGCATTAGACTGCGTTTTTATTATTAAAGTATCCACTTCCTGTTTGATTCATTCATCTTACGTGTAGCGTTACAGAAATGACGGGGCAACATTATATATGTCCACTCGATTGGCATTTGGCTTCGTTCGCTCCGGTTGGTTTGTTAAATCAAAGCTAGCCGCTTAGCAAAGTAGCTAGCTAGCCTTAGCACAGCCGTTTGTTTTGGTTGACCAAGAACGAGCAGAGCATGAACTCACCTCTTGATTAAACTGCTGGAGAAGCTTTTCAATCTCCCCGTTGTTGGCAGTTTCAAGCTCCGACAATATATCATTCAAATCCATGGTGAATGTCAAAGGAAAACCGGATAGTTTACTTGGCGTTGCCGTTTGCAAGGAGTGTTGAGCAGCTAGCTAGCTAGCTGTCAGACTAGCTTGTAGTTAGAGGCAGAGTGCTGTGAACAAGGAAACTCCCCAGACTGTCTCCATCAGTTCCTCAATGAGTGTAGCCCAGCTTTTATCCACCACAAGCATCCCGATTTCCAATTGACAGGTTATTGATTATTTTCTGATTAGTGAAATAAGAGTTTGTAGCTGTAACACAAATATAAAGCTACATTTTAGCATCGTTCTCAGACGGGACTAATTAAATAAGTATGTTGGTGTCATCTTGTAATCTGTGTGCAGGGATTTAAAGAGATAAAGAAAGGGGGAGACAATAAATCAATTTAATATTCATACATGCCAGTCTTATTGGTTCGATATCTTTTTTATGAATTTTTTTTCAATTGGAAGAAAAAGGACAGTGGGAAATGCATAAAAGTGGCATTATGACAAATAGATAATGAAGCTGTATTGACAATAAATGTAGAGAAAACATGCAAATTGGAACATTAGTATTTAGACATCTGTCTGGCACATCTGGAGTTTGCAGGATAATGTTAAAAGATTATTATATTGTGTGAATTACAAATTATTTTGGACAAAATGAGATGTCTTGTCAGAGGTGTGGGTGTGTCGAAATGGCTTCGTCTTTAAAGGTTTTGCAGACATATTTATCCCCTTTGGGAGTCAGACCTTACCCAACTCCTGATTGCTTGTTTGAGTCAGGAATTTTTTTATCTATTGTTTAGTCTGCTTTTACAATAAAAGGGACTTCATGGCCTATTAAAAGACTTTAAGTCACAACACAAAGGGATCACAATTTAATATTGTTAAAATGCTTTAAAACTTGAAATCAGATTTTCACTGTGTTTTATTAAATTACATTTTTTGTTGAACAAACATACTTCATGGTGTTATGGATTTATTTTAAAGCACAATATTATTAATACATTATATGAGCTGTATTATTATCAGAAAATTACATCTACTTCTTTCAAAAATGTTTCTCACAGCAGACAGCGATAGCCTTCATTAACAATCCATCTCTAAATCATCTCTCAGTGGATATTGATATTGAGACTCAGCTCAGGTGATGATACAACAATGCTGAGTGTCCCTTTTAAAGAAAAACGGGCCAAGGGTTTATTTCAAAGTCTTGATTGGGAATCCTGCAGGATTTTACAGAGATTGGCACACATAACACAGGGGATCTATGTTCCAATAAATACAAACCTCGGCATGGGGTCAGAGGTTGAAAGGTTATGGGACTGAGGTGCAATGACCCCAACTCAGCTGGACATTCTTTCTATACAAACGTAATTATTTCTGCAGTGTGGCCCTTGTGCCACTGGCCCGACCCCCAACTGTGGTGTCACTTGGGTGCTTGGAGGGAGAAAAGCAGCTTCAGAAATGGTTTCTTCTTCTACAACATGAAAGTGTAAATTAGTGCACTGTTCATTGAATAATTATATCATTCTTTTCAAAATAAGTAACATTTCTTACGTTTGAGTAATATCGACAGAGCAGCAGTTAAATGTTATTTCAAGAGTTCATACAGAGATATATAGACCGTTTTTTTAAGTTTGTGTTTGAGGATTAGGTTCACTTATCTATAGAGATAATAAATAAAGAGATGAAAAAAGAAGACAAAGATGAGTCACCGTTTTTATATTGTGAAATTATTTATGTGGCAACATTTCCCCCCTCACCTTTTTCAACATCACATAATTTTCAACTGCGATAGTTTAACAGTGGCCACAGATGGTTTCCAGTGCTTTTATTTACAGAAAAGTGACTAGACTTCATGTTACTGTACACTTTGATATTTTCCCTTTATATAAATACCCATAGGGCAATAGGTCCTCAGTAGCTTTGAGTGCATTGTAAAACACACAACCCTAGGTTAATGCGTCTTTTTACTAATCATACAAAACAGAGAACAAAGTAGCAAGTGTAACATAGAAAATAAAGGATACACCATGTTACAAAGTTACAGAAAATACATACCATATATATATATTGTCACACGAAAACAGCATGAAAGCTTGCGACAGAATGCACTTGCACAGTTGTGTTTGAATCACATCATTCAGTCATTAAAAAAAACTATCCAAGATGAGGAAACCTTCACATACTGATGGAGGTTTTTATATCTGTCACCTATGTTGTATGGAACAGTTTTCACAGCAGAACGTTAAGGCAGTACAGTACATCAACATCCAAGCGCACGACGACATCCTGCACAGTGCTGAGTAACAAATTGAGTGTCCTGGTGTCTGTTACAGTTTATAGCCCTCTGGATCCTTCAGACATCACTGACTGTTGGTCATGTGTGCGCTGACTTACTTACGAGACTAACGAGGGAAATTCTGGCAGTGGTGTACATTCCTTAAAACAAAGGCACGGCTTGGCAGCAGCATTGCACTCTTGAAATGATTTTGCTGCAAGGTTTGACAATCTAAACAATTTCAAAGTGATTTTTTTCGTCCAACACTGGGCAAAGACATGACTCACAAACCCCCAAAATGATTGACGTAATTAGACATTTGAAACTGTCCATATGTCCACAAGATTCCCTATCAGCTTGCATTGGTGCTTCTTCTTTTCATGTACTTGATTGGAAGTATTCCGAGACTGTTCACCATCTTGGCGGGCCAAGAGCTTCTACTTTGCTGTCCAAAACAGTGTTAAAAGGCTATTTTGCCCAGCCGGTGGTGGCCTCTCCGTTAATGTAGGCAAAGCCGGGGAAATGTTGCGAGTGTTCATACTCAGAGTTCCTGCGAGGACCTAGGGGAGAGTACATGTCCCCAGACGTGGCATAGCGTGATGAATGCATAGGTGGGCTGCTGTAACAGCTGTTTGCCGGTGACACATCTGGCCACCGGGGGGCAACAGGTGCAGGGTGCAAGCGAGGACTGCTGGTCATCAAGCAAGGCTCCATTCGAGACATCTGACCATTGAGCTGGTACTGTGGAAGAGAGAAGGGGGAGAGACGTCATGGTGATGCAGTGAAGTGCTGCGACTAATTTTCAATTAATCTGCTGAAGACTTTCTCAATTGATTGCTGGATTTATTGTTTTGGCTAAAAAAGGCAGAAAATAGTGAAAAGGGTTATGATAGATATGAATAAGTTAATGTTAAAAAATATATATGATAAGAGTTGTTTTGCTTGGAAATCGTTGAATGAAATCATTTGATATATCTCTATTCAAACTCGCTAGCTCAGGATATCATCTTTTGATTTGTGTCAAATTCGTAGAATGTGAAAATTTGGAATTTTGCCAAAACTCAGCTCAAAGAGACATGAAGTTACTGAAATCTTACAATTTCCCTGTTGACACATGCAAATACAATTGATTACACTATAAATTATGCAGGAATGTTTTCGTGAATAATTGAGATATTTGAATTGGATATATTTTCATAAATTTCACCCTCATTACTGATCCATCAATACTTGAGGAGAAATACAGAATCCCTTATTTCCTTATTGTCCCAAATGTTGTCCGATGTTTGTGTGGTGAACAATACTGCAGTCGGCAAATGAAATACATATGTACATCTGTCATTGAAGGATGTACACTCTCCAAGGGTTTGTGAAAGACATGTCTGCAGTGTCTTTCATGGTAGTTAAGACCCTGCTGATATCATATCTGATCATATGCTCTTTGTTAATCAAAGAGTGAACTGACCCTCCTCTTTCCTAACCGGAGAAATTGCTTCACTAATTGTAACACAGTGGGTAAATTAGAAAATCAATTCCACTTAAGAATATTAGACACCATTTCCTGTGTTCATTTTGTTGCCCATGGTGACGGATCACAAACAGCTCTGACTGTATCTGCCTGCTGACGGAAATAGTTTGGGCAGATGGGAAGTTTTCTACTCGACTCAACTCCATCTCCAACCTCTCACACATAGACAAAGGGCCGGCATTGTGCCCGATTTAAGCTCAAACAGGCCTAACAAAAATGGATGTAAGACGCTTTTCCTTTTCTCATTAAATATAAACACGACAGTCGATTCCATTATGAGGGATCACGGCATGGAAAAAGACAGTCATTGCAGGTCAGAGAGCAAAGCAGGCAGCTTAGCTGCCTCTTGTTCACAAGCAGAAAAGAGGCTATTGAATAACAATATTTTAATAAACGCCCCCTTGCCCTTCTCTGTGGCTACTGGCTCAACCAGACGAAGAGAGCATTGAGAGCTGGAAACAGAGCAGGGTCACCTTTCACTGTCTGCTTCCGCTGTGTGGAGAGGCGGATTCGAGGAAACATTGTGAGTGTTGAGGCCCAGCTGATCTCCTTCCCAATAAAGGCAGAGGAGACTGGAGGGCCCTCGACAGGAAATTACCATCAAAGGAGTAAATTCGCACCAGTCTGTACGTGACCAGGAACATCGGTCACTTGGTCTCACGTTTAAATCTCCATTCCGCTCTTTAAAGGACCCCCGTCCACTCGTATCAGAGCTGCAGTTGTGTAAAGTGTACCAGGGTGTGCTTCAAGCATTCACACACAACAATGTTTCTCCTGTCCTGCCAATGAAGCTGGAACGCTTGGTAGTCTTATCATATATAACTTATATCTATATATTTTGAATGCACTTTAGCTGAGCACACCATTTAGGGCATATTTATGTGCATGTTAATTCTTCTTGCTTTTACGTAGCAACACTAATAGAGTTGCACTGACTGGTATTGTGGATGCGTCCAGTTAAACGTCACATTTACAGTTTACACCTGAACACAATCATTCACTATTATTGTTGCAAGCATCATAAATATATTAGTTATTTTGAAAACAGTGGGACTAGAGGTGATTTTAAGGATTTTAAAGAGGTAATTGAACTATTATTTTGGTAAAACCACATCAGAGAATATTTCTTGATCTTAAATCATCTCCATACTACATACGATCACATGTGATGCTGAGACTGACCTGTGCAGATGAGCGGTGGTAAGCGGAGTAGTGGATGGGGGACGGGATCGCCGGCTCATGGGCCAGACTCGGGTACGGGCTCTGGATGGAGTGAGGATGTTGGTTGGCGTAGCTGCCGTAGTTGTAGCTACCAGTATATCTAGATTGGAGTCACCACATTAAAATGGATTAGAAACATTCTTTAACAGGTATACACAAATACCTTAAAAATTAGAGATCCAAATCCCAATTACCCATGCTCCTCTCTGTGGGTGTAGACTGGCAGCCGGTGGGTGGAGGGTGGAGGAGAGACTGGTGCACTGCTCCTCATACAAGACAGCTGCTGCCCGGCCTCTGGAGTTGAGCCGCCTGCTGTTGTCACTGTGTATGTAAGGGACCAGGTATATGACTGAACAGCGCCTGGTAGACACATATATGGACACAGACACAAATGTGACGGTGTAGAGAAACTACTGTGTATGTGGCGAAACTTGTCACACTGAAGATACCGCTGTGTTCTCCTGTGAGGTCTGTCTCACCTGTAGTGGAGGTGACTCCGGTGTACTCCGGGGACACGTCCGCTGTGGGGGAGCTGGCTGAGGACACGCCCACAGAGTGGACTGACCGAGCCGGAGAGTACGATTCTGGAGACGGGGAGGCGGGTTTCTTCTCTGTCAGTGTGAATTCCTGCTCTCTCTCTGTGGAAGGTGAGAAGGGAGGTGATGTAACAAACTGGACCTTTAGTAAATACTCGTTTATATTTTTTTACAATTACAAAATACTACCAGTAAGTCAGTCTCAGAGATCAGAGCACTTCTACTTGTATACTTCTGGAGGTAGCGGCCTCACCTGTGCTGCCCTCGCTCTTCATGGCTCTCATAAGGTCATTGGCCCTCTCCTGGCAGTGCAGGGATTCCAGCAGGTAAAGCACATAATCATCAAACATAAGATGGATCAGGTGGAAGGACCCTGCAGGCGGTTTATACAGAGAAATACATGTTAATGGTAAAGAGGCCCACATGATGACGTGTAATTAACAGGATATCCTGGCAGTGGGGTTCGGTCATGTTTTAGATTAGGACATAAAGCATCCGAGTGATGACATCACATCCTCCATCCCTGACAGGACTGCAGCTGTTATTTAAGAAAAAGCAAGTGCGGTTGTTTCCGAATACCGAGTCAGTGCCAGAAATATGTCAGCTGACCTTGGGGTCGCACAGAAGAGACCGTGGCATGTGAGGGAGTGTCACAATTGTGTCATTGTGCCGGTCACTGCCGCCGCCGTGCGCATAATAAACACTTGTGGCTATTCAGGGTGCTGGGTGTAATCCTGACCTGTCATAAAATGGAAAAGACAGGCAAACACATCGGGAGAGGGGAGGGGCGCTTTTGTCAATTAGCTGTTTGTGCACAGAGACCTGCTTTATCAAAACACTGCAACCAGCTGTGTCTTTGATATTCAAAGACGGGGCCAAAGGACACAAGCGAGGGAAAGAGAGGCCGTTTTCCTTTTCTTTAATTTTTACAGCTCCTCGCTTATTGCAAACCGTATTTGTGCACAGCGACTCATTAAAGTCATTGGACGTCTCCTCTCGAGATACATGGGAGGAATCACTGCACTCATCCAACATATAGAGATATGAGAGTTCATCACTGTCCACCAGCCTGTGGAGGTGATTTCAGTTTGTATAGGATTCATTTATTTTTCAAATCATGTGTCCATATATTATTCACAGTGCTTCATGCTTATATTCCATTTATGCCCCCAAACTGTGGAACACACTGCTTATGGACAATAAGCACTAATGATATTTTAAGACGGAAATTCAATTTTTAGTCTGGCTTTTTAATCAGGAGTAATATTTCAGCTTTGCTTTAGTTTTCAAGTTCCAATCATCCTAATTGTTGTTAATGGTGTTTACTTAAATCTGTTGACTTTTATTCAGCTATTTTAACATTTAACAGTGTTATCTATTGTTGTCTATTCTGCTATGAGAAGCATGTTGGATGCATGTTTGAATGAAATTTGCTGTATTAATAAAGTTAAGTATAAGAACCATGTTACACACACACACACATTAATCTCTCACTAAATAAAACATCTATGTTCTGGAAGCATTTTTTACTCCAAAATCTAAAGTCTCCGTGTGCACAGATACATGTGTTCTGTGTTTTCAGAGTGATTGAAGCAATATTTGGCTAATGAGTTCCTTTGGAAACACGATTATAAAAATTATGTTTTAGGTTGGAAGCCTTTGTTTGGACACAATATATTTATGCTTTCATTAATAAATAACATACAGATTACAGAGTATTTACTAGCAACTCACCAAAGCTGGGCGCGCTGTGGAGGGTCATATCCCGGATGACTCTGGTACCGAAACACGACCACATCAGCAGGAACTGCTGGGCCACCTTCTTGAGGCACCCGGGCCTCTTCCCTGACACCTAGAGGGAACATTTCCATGAGAAAAGTGGGGGAAGGGTCGGGATGCCAGCATTAACCCCTCGGCCCGTATTTGGGCTTAACCCTCAGGAACGAAAAACATGTCAACAAGTCAACTATTTAATTTGCCCCCGGGGACACGCCTTCCTATTGAACTATTGTCAGGCCAGTCCAAGGGGTTGCCAGGGCAACCAAATTTTACAAGCCCATTTCTGGCACATAATGGACGCAAATGGGAAGCTTGTAGACATCATTAACAG
The DNA here is from genome assembly GCA_901007825.1 of Macroramphosus scolopax. Taxonomy (NCBI): domain Eukaryota; kingdom Metazoa; phylum Chordata; class Actinopteri; order Syngnathiformes; family Centriscidae; genus Macroramphosus; species Macroramphosus scolopax. Next base: position 40,469 of record CAAKHC010001331.1, read on the forward strand.
TGAGGATTGCAGAGTAAGTGCCTCTGTGTAGGAAGGACAAGTAGCTTTTAGCCACAGGTGTCTATTTAAAAGCAAAAGTATCTTCTGTGCAAATACTTTTAGGGAAAGTCTCTTCTTAGCATGGAAACTACAATTGTTCTATGTGAGACAACTACAGATGCAGCATGTAAGAAAGTGCTGAGTCACAACACATCTCTGCTAGTTTCCTAAATAGTTGTAAAAAGCTTGTTTGTTTGTGTCTGACCTTGACGACGCAGCGGTCCACCATTGTGTCCAGCCACTCGATGTAAGCTTCTATTGGCGACTGCTCCTCCAATAGGCGGTCAAACTCCTGATACACTGTAAGAAAGACAGACAGTCATTTGAAAACTGAAAGAACAGAAAAATGATGTAAAAGGTGTTTTGTTTTTTATATACAACATCTGATCCTGTCTGATCTACTGGGAGGTGTGAGGCCAGAGTGAATTGGAGAAGCTCCACAGGGTGTTTCAGACGAAGGTGAACGTGTTTAACCTCTTGGTCTCCGTCATTAATGGTTGACTCCGCCGGTCGTGGGAATGATTGTCCCTTTCTGTGTGTTATTTGTGTGGAAGTATCGTTCTCTGTCTGTCTGTCTGTGAGATGCAGCACTTCACTACAAGTAGAATCTGTTTAAATGCATCAACCTACAGTGGATAATAAGCTGCCTGTGCTCCTCTTGTGAGTCCTCCATGGTGTAAAGTGTCTGCTTGGTGATGCTGTTCAGGTCCACATTCCTCCAGTCCTCCAGCATTTGAAAGGTGATGTCAGCGCTGTTTATCACAGTTCGTGATGCCTGCGGACAGATAAATCAACAATATTACTTACACAAGCACACCCGCGTCCCTTATCAGCTCTGTTTGTTCATATGGATTTTATTAAAAAACCACAATAGGCACCTGACATAGATGGTTTAATGATGTTTGCCGCTTTAGAATCTGAGAAAATCTTCTGGATACTGAAAACGAAAGGAAGAAAATGGTTATGTGACTCATTCCTTGCTTTTTAAAATAAAATAAAATAAAACGAAACATCCACATTTGATCAAGATGTAAAGCCGTGATGTGACAAGGATTGTAAAATGTAGCCACTTACATTCAAATTTGATATTTCTCAGGTTCTCTGGAAGGTCGTGAAGGGCTATTTTAAGCCACTCATCAAGCTGTTTGGCAAATTTTCGAATAACCTGAGTCAAACTGTGTGAATTAGGGGAAACAGAAGCACAATAAATACCTTTAAAAAAAAGTCATGAGGGCAGAACCTAATTGTTAAATAGAATCTTTATAGAACAGCCCACCAGATTGTTGCAGGCACATTTTCTAATGATAAAACAAATGTATATTACGACTAATTGTTTCAGCTTTACATATTGTTTTATTTCATTTGTGATTTAAAATACAAACTACAATTTAGGAGGTAGACTAATCTATAAATTAACAGCTGCTACTTACATCATGCATGAAACATCAGATGAACTCAGCTCTCATATTTTTAATGTTTTGTAACTCTACTGTAGCCGAACAAACACCTGCTCGATTCTGACCGTATTTCGATGCTGGTATATCAAACCAATACCAAGATATGGATCTGAATATTTTTCTACAAAGGATTACACTGAAATTGTACTAATTTATACACCACTATAACTAAAGAGAACATGCAGGGCATAAAGTGTGTAAAACAGCTTATTTCACTGAACTAAACATTATTGTTCTGAATTCATTCATTATTATTTTTGATAAAAATGAAATAGGCTTTTGACATACAAGTTCTAGCCATACCACTAAAAGAAAACACATGTTGCTATTCAGTTTTATGATAGGAAATATATATAAATATTACAAAATTCACTCATGCTGACGGTGAACCTCTGCTCACCTGTCAGGCAGTGCTTGCAGGACGGTGGGCATCAGCACCCCGGAGATGGCCTTGTAGAGGATGGAGTCACAAACACCGACTATGTTCACCACCGTGGTGGAGCCGAGGACAGGAAGCATGTGGGGCGGCATGCCCTGCCAGAAGTGCAGCAAGAAACTTTGGACCTGAAAGAACAAAACACATATTTGTCTTCAACATGACAGAAGATCTCATGAGTGATTCTGCAATGTTTTTTTATAAGCTTATGTTGTCAACTGCAGTTTGTTAAAACAGAATTTGATCCTAAAATGATTTAAGAGAAAACTCACCTCGTCAAAGTTGGCTCGAATGACCGTGTCCAGTATCCTCTGGCAGTGCGTTCTGTACATCATGATGAAGGTTGACACCTGTGGGCCACAGCAGAGTATTGATCTGATCGCATGAAAAAGAACTTAAGCTGTTTTTCTCTTTCGGGAAAAGCTAAAGAAAAAGTGGTACAAAAACAAGGAGATAAATCTTGAACAAAGCATGTGAACCAATAAATACATGTTAAAGGTCTAGGCGGGAGCAAAGTAATATAAAACGAGCTTTAGAGATCAGCAGAACACAAACCATTTAAAATCATGGCCCCTCTTTAAAAGCCGGACAGCTAGTGCCTGTCCTTTGTCCATTGCTAGATCTTATTATCTCCCCCAAAAGATTAAGAGTTAGTGAGGAGCCAGCATATAAATCCTCAAGGTCTTTTTCTAAACGCAAACCCAGTGTAGGTCCAGGGGCAGATAAAAGACTGGAGCCAGAGGGGGCTCAGAGATGGTGAGATGGAAGGGAGAGGTGGGGGGGACTGGAAGGATGGACTTTTAAAACGGCTGTTTACCCTCTCTTCAGGCAGGCTGGCGGGCAAATTTAGGTCTTTGACATTTGGAAACTCTGGCAGGAGCGTCCCCAGTTTGGAGCGGGGTGAATACGCCACTGTCTGCTTCGTGACCTCTTTCTTCCCCGTCTCGTTCACCCACGCCGCTCCCTTTTTGGAGTACATCACATCATAATACTGAGAGGTCTCCTTCACCGCGATGCCGTAGTAGTGGTACCTGAAGAGAGCAGAGCGTTTATCAAACACTAGCAGCACCAATGCAGATACTTATGAAAGAAAAAGAACAAATTCTCTATATATTATTCCATATGTATACATAAATTCTTACAAATAACAAATAAGATTTATATAATTCAGAAAATAATGTTACAACTTAAGATCTTCACTAACAACTGTGAGGTTTTGAAAAAAGTTAAGAAAGTGTTGATTTAGCTGATGAACGAAGGAAATAAGCAATTTGAATGTGTGTTAAGTTTCACTTGTTTTATTTGTGTGCTTGTTGCTTGATGAGAATTAACCAAACTAACTTACTTGGACTGCCCTCTGGTCCCCAGTCGTCTGGTAGTTAGTGCTGGAAACTGTTGTCTGATAATCTGTACATTGTAATAAAAGAATACCAATAGTTAGTGACGACAGCAGAGAGCAGCTGAACCTGTTTTTAATGGGATTATTAAGTTGAGGGAAGTAACACTTCATAAAGGCAGTGTCATCACTGTATGTCAGCAGTGTGTTATTATCATAACATCATTTAGGAGAACGATATTAAATGTCTCGTAGCAAAGGGAAGTCGGAGAGAAAAGAAAAGGGCTGTCCATTTATGACACCGGGGGTTTTACTTTTTTTCCTGTATAAAAAGTCTCCCCTCATCTATCAAGCGATCTATCCTCAATCTTTCCCACTCCCTCCTTCTTCCTCTCCGTTCTTTTTGTCTGAAGAGATTGGCTCCTTGGTCCAGCTCCTGGTGCAGAAACTTTAGCAAACAGTGTAGCTCTCCATTGTGTGGGATGAAAATAGAGGCCAAGCTGTGAAGTTTCTGTCAGGCCCTGCTTGATAAATGAGCAGACAGGGAGGCAGTCCGGGCCCTCGCTCGTTTTTTTGTCTGGAATCAATGAAGCCTTCCTAAAGGACACCCCACACTGCTCCAGCCACTGATCTAACATTCCGCAACATCTCACCCTTCCAAATTTCCTTTAATTACACATTAATCCAGGCCCCTTCTCTTTTTCAATATCTTCCGACAGGAGCTGTGGAGGGGCGGGGGTGGGCCAAGTTGGGGGTTGGGGCCGGAGTCCGGGGTACAGAGGATGGCTGGGGGTAGGACGGCTGAGGAACTTCTCGGGGTTGTGGGAACAGACGAAACCACATCTCCTTTGGCTCTAGATTATGTGTTCAGTGAGCGGCCGCGGAGCTTTGCTTCACACTGAGCCGGAGCTGATAATAACTCAACACAAAATGAACACACGCATGAAATGGACAGACTAATGCTTCTGGATGTGTACGTGTACGAGATTACTGCTGCCATAGGGTTTATAAAGTCCTGCTGCTGTCACTTCATGCTGATAACTTTGCAGACGAAGTATAAGTAGGTAGAAGAAACCTAGAAAGCCAGAATAAAATCCTTTTGCATAACAACACTTTTTACAAAATTTAGACGTTTCAGTCGCTCTGCATGCTGACGGGAATGATGAACTGCCTTCATCTCTACCGGTAGTTTGAAAGTTACCTTTCCAAAACTGGCTGCGTTCACAGGCTGTGTGTCGTGCTTCTCACTGAAGTCTAGGTAATGCATGTAGAGGGCACTGCGGGGGATGCAGACACCTTCGGCTATCTCGTAGTTCTCTTCTAGCCTGTGAATGAAAATGAAATTCATCAGTGTTCATAAAAAGGAGACTTGGAACTGTGAGAAATATTAAAATACGTGATGTGAAAATTGAAGTAAATCTGGTAAATGGTGAAATGAATTAGTTTGAAATTCAGTGAAATATTTGATTATATGAAATTGATTGGATGTTCAACTTATAATTCTATTTCCTTAAGAGGGGACATGAATAGAAATGTAACACACAAAAGCATCATATCATATTATTTTAAAAGCAGCATCGGCTAAAACACAGCACAGAACACATGATGTGGAGCAAACGTAATTAACAGTTCATGTAGACCGCCAGACTTTGTGCATCTGTGTCGTACATTTCTACGGCTTGCGCAGTGTGTTGTGTTCTGCATGACGGTGGTCAGCTTGTGAAAGTTATCTATAATATATAGTATAGTATATATAGTTAAAGTTAAAGGGCTGATTCAAACTTGAAGCCTCAGTGAACGGATACTGATGTACGTCATGTTCCTCAGGTTTCTGTATGAACGACACTCATTACTTATCTACATATTAATTAGGCAACATTTTTGATATTTAACTCAAAATTAGATTAATATCCGAGAAGCAAAATGCTATTTCAAACACAAAATATTCAGGAAGTAACCTGCATCTCTAAATGTTCCTCTGTATCGTGAACACATTCGCCACAAGCACTTGACATCAGTGCTGCTTCAGAAATCAAGAGTTTCAGCCACCTACTGGTGCGGCACCAAAGTACAGTGAATCTTTGAATCATTAAAGCATCTGAATGTGTATTTAAGAAGAGGAATAAGAATCAGAGTTAACTATATTGGCCAAGTCTGTGTGCACATACAAGGAGTTTGATTTAGTTTTCATATTTCTTTAAATGTATTCGAAAAAGATGTAAAAGATCAGAACAAGGAGAGGCTGACAAATGAAATTAAGCCAATAATGTAAAAGAGTAGACGAGACACAGGTCACATGCAGTGTGATGGCTCACATATAGTACTTTACTGTATACCTGTGTATATCTTACAAGTAACAACAGAAGATAACTGAATAATTACGGACCCAAAATTGAGCCTTGAGGTACGCCAGCCAATTCCAATTACGGAATTGTTTTGTTTTTTTTACAATTTATGATATCAAATGTTGTTTTTAAAAATTTTTTCATTATTTTCAGTTTTCAAACTGCGTCACCACTATGTGATGTTCATCTTATATACATCTGGAGTCCTTGGACAGTAAAGGGAATGTTACGATCGGATGGCGTCTCTTCACATTTACATTTATTTTATCCTTGTGGTTAATAAAAAATTATATTTTTTCCCCCGATGAACAGTTGTTACCTTATTTCTCAGTCATAATTAAATGTATGTTATACTATACAGTACAAAGCACATGTGTAGTGAAAGATTTATGGGTGTTTGAGTTCATGACTGGATTCTCATTATCAGACATAGAAGATCAATTATAAAGCTGTGAACTCTTTTCTGAATAACAATTCATGTTTGAGCAGAATAATACACGTCATTTTAAAAAGTAAATGGATTAATACATCAACGGGTATTCTGTATTGTTTTTCTTATGTCTACTTTTATCCTAATTATTTCTATAATTGTACGTTAAATGTACGAGATTTTTGTACTTCATCATTCAATAATAACCAGTGTGCTGCGTGTGTGTGTGTGTGTGCGTGTGTGTGTGTGTGTGTGTCATGAACTTGTGCTGGTTTGAACTCTAACATGAATGAAAGTTGACTTGACAAGACAACAAAAGCAGGTATGTACATGGAATGTGTTATATGGTTAGTAAAGTGGACACATTCATTATAAAAAGGTTTTGCCTGTTTTTTAAATAAAATTCTTCCTTTTCTCACTAAATATTACGACAAACATTTAACAGGTTTATTCTAAAAAACAATCTTACCATTCCAGAGTCGCCGGTGTCGAATGAGGTTTAGAGGCTCTGTTATTTTCCTTTTCTTCATCTGTGGCATAAAACATTTAAGATTTTAGGGCAAAATAAAGTTATTCAGGTGGACGTTATTACCAGTGGAAATCTTTACATAACTGATATATTAATGCTGGAATTAAACGTTTGTACTTTTGCTGTCCAGAAATAGTTGTATGACCTCTACTGTACTATAAGTACATACTTTCAGTGTAACATAAATGAATGAGGTTTAGAATAGATGCCACGAAAACATCTACAAGTGCAACAGATTTCCACTTGCTTACGTTCGTCGTTGGACATGTTCCCCAGAGACGTGTGACTGGAGTATCGCTTGCTCTCACTCTCATTGAGGCATCTTTCAATCCAGCTCTCTAAAAAAAAAAGGAAATAAAGGAGCACAGATCAGCAGACTGACCGAACATGCCACCTCAAAAAAAAACATTCTTTTTTAAATTATATATCAGCTGAAAAGAATTAGTGGAATTTAAAAGAAGGCCTGTTGATTTTCACGTGTGAGAAACATCCATTTATAGCAGCTCTTGTATTTCTTTTGCATCGCTTGAATCTGCAGTGTAGCCGGTCAAACTCACGACCTGAACTTTATCCTGCGAAAGAACTGAACCTATTCAGGACATTTAAAATGTCCCTAATGTGACAGGGTGAGCTGACAACAATCGATTGTGTGGGCAGTGGCGCATCCATGGCTCTATTTGAGATGTTTTCACCGAGACGGCAGGAATCCAGCATTGTTCCCCCGAGACTACGAGCGTGCACACTTAAAAGAGCCCATGCACATTACTGAAGCATTGGAAGAGAAGCCATTGTCCTGTTTTTAATTTCTACGTACAAATAGCTGCACTGGTGCGTTTTCTGACAACGGGCTGCAGAAAAACACCAAAGCTTTCATGTAGAAACAGACTCATTGATGCCGTGAAACACCATTTAAATTATAAGCATGTTGTATTTGATAATGAAATAAAATTAATGCAGAGGGAAGTTTATATTGTTACTGTTCTTCTTGTTTATCTGAGGGTAGAAAAGATATTTATGTGCAATAATTTCAATGACATGCAACCCAGTCTGCTGGCAGGACCTGTTGGTGTGACCCATGGGCGGGACCCCGAGGAGATCACTGATATTGAAAAGTTTTAGGGACGTAGAAGTTTGCGTTCAAAGAGAAATCTACACCTCATTTTACGGCACGTGCTGAAAGACAAAGTCTGATTGCAGATCAGGAAAACAGGCGTCTGAGTTTTTCCTTCTATGTTGGACAAATGTTCTGAATATGATGGTAGTGGACACTATAATTAAAATTATAAATATCATTACCATTAACATCACTGATATTTTCACATTATTCTACATAATATACTAATAATAATGCCAAATACAGCCTGTGCATTTCCATTATCGCTTTGAATAAAACACCGACTATCCCAAACCATCAGCTGCAGACTGATTATTTCTCTACACTGTTTTCTTCTTTCCATCTAGAAAAAAAAAAAAAAAAAGCCGAAGCCTGGAAATGAAAAAGTGAATCCACTGAAGTGAAGCTAATTCTCCAGAGGCTCAGATCTCAGGCTTCATTTGCCACAGGGACAGATAAGTTGGGGATCTAAATAATTGGATTAAATCTGATCAACAAGTGAAACGGATGTTCACACATTTATTAACACACATTCAGCACTAAACGACCCTCCACTGCAGCAGCAGACAGAAGAGTTGCTTCGAGTTTGAGGCAAAAAAAGTAATTAAATGTCCTTAACACCTTCTTAATTTTAACAAATAAAGACACTAAGTTTATAGTTTGTATTTCAGTCTTTTAATCAGATTGACATTAATCATTGATTATCCTCAAAGTAAAATAAAGTACTCACATGCAGACATTAAATATTTTACTAAGACATTCAGATTTATTAGCCGATAGATATTTTAACTTTTCAATTTTGAGCTGATAAAAAGGGAAATTTAGCTGCAAGTAGATGCACAACACTAATTATCTTCTGTTGCTTAAACTGAGAAGACTGAAATACCAAACTATAAGAAAGCAGGAAGATAATTTCTATGTTTTCTGCAAAGTGTTTCCTGCAGCACTTCCCATAAATGTTGTGGCCGAAAAGAGAGAACGTAACACGGAGAAAAATCACGCGAGAAAAAAACTCAAAATCGACAACTGAGCATCCACAAATTCCCTTGAATGACTACAGTGCAAGTTTGAGACTTGCAGAAGTCCTGCCGGGGAAGCTGGTGCAACGTTCCTGATCTGAAGCTGAATGTCTCAAAAAAAGCTCCAGAGAAGCAAAGCGAGCAGAGTGAACAGGACTGACCTGTGGAATCCATATCAGGCTCCTCCAGCAGCCCACAATGCATCCTCTTCCCATCCACGACACTTGCTCCTCCAAGAAAATGGCTTAGTGCACGTTTCCCCCTCCTCGGCGGCTCTCCCCTCGTCTCGCTCTGTGTTTCCGTGACCACTGCCCGTCACAGGAGATGTTGAGGATCTGAGGTTTGCCCAGAGAAGGGTGGTGTTGGCGGAGTAGAGGGGGGGAGGTGGGAAGAAGGGACGAAGGGGGTAGAGACTCCTCCAGAAATCCAGCGGGGGGAAAGCCAGACCCGTCAAAATGTTTGCTGATGTTTCATGGGAAAGGGGCTGATTTTATAGGAGCCCTGATGGGGACATGTCATTGATAGGCTTGGAAGGCTGATGAATGGCCCCAAGTCAGATGGGGATGTGGCAAGGCTCACTGGAAGTCTTTTGTGGGGCTGTTTTGAATAAGAAAAGCTCCCTCCCAACGAAAAAAAAAGAGGCTTAGATCTACGCAGTCCTAACACTGTGGCCTCCCCGTCTTCCATTATGGCATTTAATACGTTTTTATACACCCCCGAGCTCCAAATAAACATACATCCCTACACAACCGCCGCTCCTTCCACTGCTTCTGATTTTAACACACATTTCACCTCCTATGGACACTTGTTGCCACATTTCGTGGTCTGTTTTCGAACTCCGTGGCCGTTCAACCATCTTTGTGCTAACTTTTCCACCGAGTTGAAACATCACGGGTTCTTCTCTCCACATCCAAAAAATGACAAAATAGTGTGAATTTCTCATTGGAGTTCTTGCCTCCTTTTGCCCACTCTTTCGCTGTGGCAACCTTATTTTGGTGTGCCTCTGAGAGGAGGGAACCCTCACAAAGGGGGGGAAGTAAAAGTGCAAAGCCCGAGGCTGGTCGGGCTCTGATGGAGTGCCTGAGAGCTGGAGAAGGGAAAGCTGTGATTAGAATATGAATGGAACCACAGGAGAAGGGGGTAGTAGAGGGGAAAGAAGAGGGGAGAGGAGAAAGGCGGATTATGGCTGAATTACTCACCACATCATGGATAGCAAAGGAGGACTTTCTCTTGCAGTGCGCAGGCGTGAGCACCACTGCCTCTTCTCACCAGCACACATCGTGCAGCCACCTGGGAGCACGTGTAGGACCGACAGGGTGGCAGCAGCATCACATGGGACACTGTGCAAAGGGTGATTAAGTCAGTTAAAGCGAAATCAGCCTCAAATAGGAAGGAAATCGCTAAAGGAGAGAGTGAAAGGACTGAAGGAAACAATAACAAAAGCCTCACATTGACAGCAACGTCAGTTATTTGACTGCCTGAAAAGATTCTCACCGATTAAAAAAGAAAATATTGTAGGAACACATTAATAACACAAATCAAAAGGCCTCGTGTAAAGCTGAGACCATAAATAAGGATCTAATTAATCTCAGTCAAATAAGGGGAAGGTGGTGGACGCCGTGTTTTCCGCTCTGCCACTGTTATCTGCTTATTAGAGCCTCTCAAAATAGGACAGGTGCAGTCACCAAAAGAGCCTCTTCCACTCTTCCTATTCTCTCACACTCTACCCTCACAAACGGATGTGTACTGCTTTTGTTCCATGAAAAGGCTCCAATTGAGTTGTGTGTGTATGTGCGGGTGGGGGGTGCGGCGCGCCACATACGACATGTTGGTGGCGTTAAGGCTTTGGTGTGAAAGGGAATCATACGTCTCAAAGCATCTTTCTCTCCTGTCCGACGTGAATGAGGCTGTTGCAATAACAAACAGCAGCTACGTGTCGTCGGTGAACACTGTTGTATCAAACATGTCTCGTTAGCACGATAATGAGAGTCGCTCTCCTCTGTTGACTCACAAGCTTAAAACACAACAGGTTCAAAATGTAAAACAATTACATGAAACTCTGTTTGAGGATTTTATGTGCTGACGATTAGTTTCTCATTTACTCTAATTAATAAAGCAGCAATTTACTTGGATTTAAAGGCTGGATGGTAATTATACTTCACACAGATAAAGCTATATTTGATTTTCCAAACCTAATATCATTAATCTAATGACTTGTTTGGATTGTAATGATTGAACCTACAGCATCGTATTAAATGGTTCAACACCAATCTGTGTATAGCTAAACCCTTATTATACGCGTATTATTTCTATAGATGTTTTTTTTAGTGATGTACGTTGTTGATGTTGGAACAAATTAATATTGGATGAGTTCAGATCTTTCTGACTGCACATGAACGCACCATAATTCACCCACAGCTTTGAGGAGTTTACAACTTCAGCTGCATTAAAGGTACAGTTTGTAGGCACCTGAACACGTGCCGGCCTGTCTTTTCTTGTAATATCACTTAGTTCCTCGAGAAGTCATAGTGTATCACTGCACCTGCACCTGGAACACCAAGAAAGTTTCCGATTCCCTGCAGGAAAAAAAGGTGCAAAATATTCATGAACCTCTGTTGTCGTTTCTCCTTGTGTTACTCTTCAAGTTTAGTTCAATTCTGTATTTAGATTTCAGTTTTTTTGCTAACTGTATAACAATTGTGTGTAAACAGGAACTGCTCAGGCAGAAGTATTGTAAATATTGAAATTGTACAACACACAGCAGTTGACAGTAAATATACGTTTTCTGAGTTTATTATATACACATACAGAGAGCATGAACATGAGACATCATCAACAAGAGAGACAAGAAAAATAATAACAACTAAGCTTTAACCGGCTTCCTCCTGATCATTCGCAGCTCAGACAAATGTATCCAAGGAGAGTTGAACTGAAGGCAACTACACTTGGTTGTACATCCAAGGGGCTTCACTGGATGAGAGGGGAAACATCTTCAAGTATCTACAACCAAGTCCGGTTGCCCTCCGTTCAAACTGTCTTGGATAATCCTGGATGACTGAGAATCTTCACAAACTAAATCCCTCTCTGTAAACTAAACCGTCCACTCACAAACTGTTTCTGTCCCTGTCATGATCACTCGTTGTAGCGCGACAGCTTCAGTCGGGGGATGATATTCATGGACTGCATCTCCTGGAACAGCAGCTTGCAGGCGTACGGGATGCGCAGGGAGGACACGTGGCAGGACGACTTACAGTAGTGACACCTGAAAGACAAAGTGAGAACCAGACTGGAGACGAATCAGAAGATAACCGACTGTAGCTGCGTCAGATCTGAGCAGGAAGATGAGATTGTTGTTTGTTTGACATATAATCCCTCCTCAAATCTTGACTTCACATTAGCACCTGCAGCTACAAACAGGAGCATCCGGTGCCCAGGGAGAAACGGAGAAACGACAGAAACATCCGCAGGTGGAGACAAGTGTGTTCAACTTACCACCCAGAGTATCCCAGCAAGCCACACTGCCCGCACACGTCCACCTCGAAGGCGTCGCTGGAGATCATGAGACGCTCCAGCAGTAGCATGCTCGCTCCGTAGCCGATCAGACAGTCACGCTCCATCTCGCCCAGACGCAGACCTCCGTCTCTGGAGCGGCCCTCGGTCGGCTGCCTAACAGATACATTCAGAGAAGGAAAACAGGTGGGAATGATAGTTTTGACCCCCCTGCTGTGTTTATGTAATTCCAATAAGACCGTTGATTTTACCTGGTGAGAACGGCTCGGGGGCCCCGGGCTCTGGCGTGCATCTTGTCTAGGACCATGTGCTTCAGTTTCTGATAGTAAACAGGTCCAAAGTAGATATACGCTTCCAGAGGTTCTCTGAGGAGAATTGAAAATGACACAAAAACATGTGGTTGGTTTTTTAACTGGGACTGGTGTCACCTGGGATGAGACAGGATCTTTATTATTTATTACCCAGTGATTCCTGAGGTGACAAAGTCCTTCCCCTGGTAGTTGTATCCATAACGGATGAGATCCTCACACACATCCTTCACCTTGCTGCCTCCGAACGCCGTGCCGTAATGAAAGCGCCCGTCCAGGACTCCGGCCTTCCCGGCCAGCAGCTCAATCAACTTCCCCACCTGAGATAATCCAACAAACTCTTTCAAGTTCAGAAATAGCACAATGTCTCTCTTAATACTGCCCCTTCTTTTGTGATCTGTATTCTCTCCTTGCACTAACTGTTGATATTAGAGGTGAGATTAGATAACAGATGTAACCCTTGGGGTGGGACCAGCAGTCTAAGGATGACTGATTTCAACAATTCCCCTGAGGTCGCGCCCAGAGGACCCCTGACCCCGGCAAATAAAAGAAAACACCTACTCTCATTTCACTCTGCGGCCACAGAAACATCCTCCCGAGCCAAACATTTCTGAGGGTTTCCCTTGACAACCGAAGCCAGCAAACACGCTGGCACTGACAGCTTCGGCAGTAAAGATCATTCAGGATTTTACAGTGTGAGGAGCTGTGGGAATCACGGCCAAGTTTCATGCATCCACATCCAGCGCCATCATAGAGTTCAGACGCTCTGTGCATGTTTGATAAAAATGACACACGCCGCTCCTGCAGGCGTCGTGTTCGACGGCGGCCGTCGCCACAGCAACAAATATGTGTTTGTTAACAATACGATTGGTGTTTAGCGGCGTCAATGGACGTGTGCTCTGGAAGCCGGTGATAACCTCCGGAGGAGAGGAGCTGAGATAATTAGGGTTTGTCTCAGAAGAGCCAAGCAAACCGAACGAGAGCGAAGGTCAACACAGAGTGTGAGGTGATTTAAACTGACATCAGGTGACAAACGCATTGAATTCATTCGTCTGTACACAAACCTTCACTGTTTTCTCGATTCTGATGAATTCCTGATTTTATCTTTCCTTATCACAGACATGGTATCTAATAAAATCTATTTTAGAGAAATGTTATAAATGTAGAATACAAAAGCTAGTAGTGTAATATAAATTAAAAAAACACGCAGAAAAAGAAATTTAAAAAAACGATGTCCAGATTCATGTCTGTCAACACATCATATTTTAGGGATTTTAATAAAGTGCTGGTTTTGTTTTCCTTTCTTTAATGGTCATCGTAACTAATAACAATCCTTGTGAGACGCTATCTTACTGTGGAAATCAAACTGTATTTCTACAAGAGCCTGAGTGTTTTTGTACACGTGTGAAGAAGCCTACCGTCATTCTGGAAGGATATCCATGAGGGTTCATGATGATATCTGGACAGATGCCCGAGTCGCAGAACGGCATGTCCTCCTGTGGGACGATGAGGCCGCAGACACCTGACACACACAGTGAGGTCAGTGCAAACAATAATTATCCTATTATGTGTTCATTTTACAAACAGAGTCGGACATGTTTTGAGGTACAGAAACATTTTTGATCATCTCCAACCAAATAGGTCAAAACCAGCTTCGCCCATTGACCCAAACGTGCAGATCTACTTTAAACTGTTTTGATGTCAGTATTGCTGCTGGGAAGCTCGGTGTGGACATTTCCATACTCATGTGGACGGACAGGGTCCTCTTTTGATTCGCTGGGGGCAAGCGGCCTGGTAGCCAGGAGTTTAAGTGTGAGTGCAAATGTTTGCTGAGGGGCCGAAGCACTCTTCCTTGGCCAGGGTAAACAGATTGTAGGCCCATTTGCAAATGAAAAAATAGAAAAGGGGAGAGATGAGAAGGAGAGCAGGAAGTGGAGAAAGGTGCTTTAGCTTGACAGGGAGACTTGGAGAACACATCCGTGACTTTCAGTTCAACTCGGAGGAAGTCGAGGGGAGAAACTGAAACCTCGCACGTGGGAAAAATTCACTATGAGCCGACTGGTCTGCGCCACAGACTCTTGATGTCTTACAGGATGTTGTAACAGGATGTTGACTGGGAACAAGTGCAGCGATTTACTGGAAAGTCATCCAACAGCAGGAAGGAGAGAAGGTGAATAGAAAAGAGAAACGGCAAGTGTCGCCGGGTCAGAAGAGAGAGAGAGTGGTAAACATAAACAAAGAATAGAAAGTTAAAAGTTTGAACAGAAGGTGAAAGAGGACCAAAACAGGAGAGGAAAGAAAGTGGAAAAAAGTTGGAGAAGGTGAACAGAGAGATTCAGAGAGAGTGACAATAGTTCCCATAACAGACATGCTCAGTGTTGTTTGTTTTGTGTGAAAGTGAATGATAAAAGAGGCATGAAATCAGCAGAGAAAGGCAAGACAACAGCAAGGGTCCAGAGCCCTCCATCACAGCTCAAACAGCTCCATGCTGGCGGCTCGCACAATGGGCCCCGACTACAGACAACCCCCCCACCCCAAACCCCTGCATAGACTCTACAACTGTGTGTGTGTGACTGGTAAATAATTAACTTATTCTGCTCTGCTGACCAGGACTTATGAGACTGGTCATGAGAAGCTGGAGGATCTATTGCTGCAGCTAAGTTCACTTCTAATTGAATTTGAAAAAAAAAAACATGGTTCTGGATTCCAGATCCACTTTTATCCAAAATACTTTTCATGCTAGAAAAAAAAAATTAAAGCTTTTCCTCATCTTTTCACATAATTGGTCGACTTCACTATGATTACAAGCTGCACCTCCGATACACATCTGGGCCTTTCCAGCCAGCTCTCCTCCAGCTAACCCCCCGACGACCCCTCTCTCTTCGTCACTATCTGAGACAGAAGACATTGTCCCATCGTGAGCTGACCGCCCTGTGGCCACCATCTTAATGAAGAGAGTAAATTATGCATGGCGCCAGTTAGCTTTTTGATTAAAACATCATACAAGCCCTCTATAGGGGAGGTGCTGCAAAACAATGGAGGTTGTAAACACTTTTAGCCCAGTAGCAGAATACTGCTGGGGTGTAATAAATTTGCATAGTCTGGCACAGGACAAAGAGCCAATTAATTGAAAAGAGCTCTTGAAAGATGAAGACAGGGGGGCAGTGACAGAGCCACTAGGACTTGACTCAACAAAATGCTCAGACTACCTTTGCTTTTTTTTTACTTTGACAGTCGTGTATAATCTTTCAAGCATATTTAAATTTGACTTCAAAGTGGGGAATATTAATGTGAGCCTCGTCACAGAGAAAAGACACCCTGAAATTGCAGAGGACGGCACCTTTCTGTCCGTGTCGACTGCTGAATTTGTCTCCTATCTCAGGTCTCCTGGTCTGCCTCAGTAGGATCTTGATGAGAAAAGCATCTTCAGCGTTGGATGAGATCATGACCTTCTCGATGTACGAGTCTGTTGACCCCTTATAGCTGCAGAGAGATAAAGAGAGATTGTTTTGAGTTAATCCTGCCGTGAAAACAAAGAGGTCACTTTTTGTGCAGGTCTGCAGACAAAAAGCTGAGCAGGTGGTTCCAGGGTGAGGTGACATCAGTCGGGACCAAAGGTCACGGCGGGGTGGAAGCTGCTGCGCACTCACCTGATGGGCACGTCTCTGTACTGGGGCTGGCCTGGCTGGGTACTGCCCTCCAGTGGTGTCAGGGTGACAGTTGGCATGGATTTGTTAACCAACACCTGCTTATTCTCCACTCGCTCACCTGTAGCACAAAAGATACAGAACAATTTACCACACGTTTGTTATGTGCTTATGTAGATGAGCCCCTAAGTGAGGGGATCACGAGAGATGGTCGATGATGGTGAATATCTGAGTAATACTGCTTACTGAGAGGATCATCAGTAACAGGTGAAGTAAACTGACAACCTGACTTACTCAGGTATTAACTAATAAATGCATGAGTTGGTAAATCACATGTATCGGAACAGTGAATCAGGTGAGGAGCAGCTGAACCCGCTGCGGTTCTTCCAGTCCTCTTGTTACTCACCGGGGGAGCAGATACCATCGGCGTCCAGGATGCTGTGCCTCCAGACGGGCTTTCGTGTGGTAGCATCCAGCATTGGCCCCATCACCTTGTCAAAGGTTTGGTTGGTATAACGCCGCAGTGTGCACTTGGAATTTTTATAGACAAGGCAACGACCAAATCCTGGGGGAGAACAGACGAAACAGTTGTTGAGAGGCAACTAATATATTTTAATAGAGATAATGAGATTAAAAATTCAAGGCTGAGGCACTTTTATAACAAAGACGATTCCTCACCTCTGTCAAGTGAAGCTTTATTAAGGACCAAAGCGTCTTCAATGTCGTAGCCGCTGTAGCTCATCACGGCCACGGTGGCGTTCTGACCAGCGGGCAGTTTCTCAAAGTCAATCAGCTCAATGGTTTTTGTTTTGACCATGGGCTTCTGAGGGTACGCCAGCAGGTACATCAGCGTGTCGATACGGTTCCTCTGGTTGTAGCCGATTGTACCTGGAGAGAAGAAACGAGGGAAGATCAACACGACTCGCGCAATACTTGTGAAATATCTGCACCACGTTCATTATTGTTAGAACTTCGGTTCATACGCATCTGATTCATTTCAAAGTCATTTATAATGTGTATAAGTCTTTTTAAATTGATGTTTTGGGGATTATAGGTGTTTATTCCTCCTGTTGGGTGGGTCAAGTTTGGGCCTGATTAGCGCCATCTCAGAGCAGCGGAGCAGTGAGTTATGGCATAATGCCGGGCCTCCCTGGAAGCCTTGACATTTGTCAGATGCTATTACTTCACAATCAGGGTACAAGCACAGAGCCTGTGATAATAGGCCCGGGCCACACAACCAGATTTGCACATGTATAGGGTTGTCCACACAAAACAGACAAGGCAGAGGATATTGGGCCAAATATAGTTCCAGTCTGTGTTTTTGTAAAGATAGGGGGGAGGGGAGGAAGGAACGGAGGTAAAGCAGTGGGGTGGGGGTGATCGCGGCTCCTACGAATGTTAGCAGGGCCGTTTGGGGAAGTTTTGGTTACCAAGGAGCTGCGGGTGCACACTCTGTGGTCTTTCGCAGCTGAGCACACTGACCCCCTGAGCACAGCCAGAGCAGACACAATGAATTGCTAATGACACTCTGGGTGACTGGCAGG
Source organism: Macroramphosus scolopax (assembly GCA_901007825.1). Taxonomy (NCBI): domain Eukaryota; kingdom Metazoa; phylum Chordata; class Actinopteri; order Syngnathiformes; family Centriscidae; genus Macroramphosus; species Macroramphosus scolopax. Next base: position 58,183 of record CAAKHC010001331.1, read on the forward strand.
GAAAGGGCCTCCGCACACACACTGCACAATAGAGAACCTACGCAAGCGCCCCATGTTTGATGTCCATGCGCATACACACTCTGACACACACATAAGAAAAACACTCAATCACACATACAAATGTATTCTGACAAGAAGTAGAGCCGGAGCAGAGTTCTGCGGAGACGAACCAGCAGGCTTCTTGTCCCTCCTTTCTCACCCTACTGTTTGTTATGTCCTTTTGTATGATTTTAACTTGTGCAAATAAAACTCTGAACCGGCAGATTTAGGGGGTTTAAGAATAGTGTTCATGTGAGATTAAGTTACTGTAAGTGTGCGTGTTTGTCTGTATGCATGCACGGATGTAAACACTGCAGCTTTGTGGAGGATGTTTGAGAAAGGATTTGAGATCTCCACAGTTTAGCGACCTGACAGCTGACTGAAGTCTTACCCATGGCCTGCTTGCCCATAGCACACTGGTATGTGTTCCTGGGGGACTGGTTGTGATGGGGGTAGGGGATGAGGCCGGCACACACCCCGAGCAGAGTGAAGGGCTCGATCTCCAAGTGTGTCGTGTCTCTACGGAAATAAAAACACACCAACAAATAAAACGAGGCAGTGAAACTAGTGTGCGGACTCACAAAGACGGCCGGACGTCGGCCAAACGGCAGGACACTCACTTGTTAATCATGTGTTCGTAAAGGGCGATTTGACAATCATTCTCCTCGTTGACATCCAGGTACTCCACCAGACCCTCGTGCAGGAAATCTTCGAAGTTTCTGGAGTCAATAAAAGTGTATATCCGAAAGGACAAAATCAGAATCTGCTCTTTTGAAATATTTTATTTCCTTTTCCTTTGAAGGAGAGATGGGTTCTTATGGGTTAACTGATTTTAAAACAGAGACTGTTTTCTTGACTTCACCTGTAGCCCTGAGATAGATCTTCAATGTGCTTGTTTTTCACCATCGGCTGCCCTTTCTTCACGATGATGTACGGTCTGAAATGTGGGAAGAACAGATGAATCACTTTGAGCTTTTATTGGTGCTAAAAAATGAAGCCATAAAATGGTGAATTCCACACAAAAAGAAACACTTTCAGGTCATTTCCCTGCATTTTTTACACAGAATGATTTTACAAGCATTTAATACTTTCCAATAGCTTTAGAGTTGAGTACAAGAAGTCCCACCTGCAGAGACGTCCTCCGTCAGATGAGATGTAGACGCAGCGGTCGGTCAAGTTGGTGGATATTGACACGAACTCGGTGATGAAACCGGCCCTGCGCATCAACCTGAAGGTGCTGACCAGCTTGTGATGATCTCGGATTACACCCAAGATGTTACCTGCGTGTGAGCAGGGACAACGATGAAGACGAAGTGCACAGATTTGAATAATTTCACTGAAATGCTGATAACCTCTGGTAACATTCTGCCCTGCAGCCGTCTTTGATTAAAGGGATGTTCCCACATTTTGGGAACTACACGTGTGTGCTTTGTATTAGGGAAAGATTGAATCGTTTGACACATCTCAGACACTGGATGTAAGAGCTACACTACATAAAACACATCGGCATACAGTCGTAGAATGTGCTATGCGACCCAGCCCTAGTTTGGCAGAGTTAAACACTGTGCGTACTGTATTATATATTTCGTCTAAAAAAAACTCCATTAACTTAAAAGTGAGGAAAAAGGGGGACGAGTTATGATACACAGCATGCACATACAGTAGAGCACTCTGAACCTCCTTAACTGGTGAAAACAGCTCAAACTGCCTGCTGAGGTTGAGCTCGTATCAAGTCTGACAGACGAGTGACGGCAACACAGAAGAGAGTCCGTGCTCTGCCTCCGTGTGACAGCACATCCGCAGTGAACGCACTCTGAAGGGCTTTGACACCTGCTGCTACCAACTAATTAAATGGTATGGCAGCTAATATAATTTTACAGTTATCAGCGGCGAGACAAACATACAGTAATTATGGGGGCCAAGTTCTGACTCAATAATAACACCTACTGCTGCCGTGAAATTAATGACTTATCAGCTCCCCTGCAAAATACAAAAATTGCCTTCTGTAAACTAAACAGAATATTTTCCTTCATGTTCACAAGCAAAGCGTTCCGAACAGGGAGGATTAGACCTTCTTTTCAAGTGATCTAAAGCAAAAGCATCTAGTGTTAATTCTCTGTGCATATTTATTTATTAGGCTCCACCGCTGTGGAGTTTTACCGTTGAGGAAGACGAGGAAGACGCTGGGGTAGGAGAGCTCCTCTCCGCACAGCAGGTTGACGTCTTCCACCCCCAGGTTGAAGGCCAGTTTGATGATGGGACCGTCCTCCATGTCAGTGGTGATGTGCGTCATCAGAGCCAAGTTCTTCACCAGACCACAGGCCTAGAAACCCGGGAGCACATTCAAAGACTTAAAAGCTTTCTGTTTGCTTTTCCACAGACGGTGTTAGTGTAACCTCCTCACTGGGGCAGGTGTGGCCACTGCAGCTAACTCACCTCTCCCTCGGGGGTGTCAGATGGGCACAGCATGCCCCACTGCGACGGCTGCAGGGAGCGCGGCCCGCTGACCTTCCGGGTTTTCTCAAACTGGGAGGAGATCCTGGTCATCATGCCAAGAGCCGATATGAAGGAGAGACGAGACAAGACCTGGGTGACACCCTGACGGTCCATCTTGAATCTCTTTAGAGACCAGTTGCCCTGTGAAAATAAGTACAATTGTTGTTACTTCTTCCCCTTGATAGTTATTTGATTTACATGTATATATTTCAAAAACAATTCCAAGAAACTGAGTCCTGAAGTTGAGACAGGCATCCTTCCTCTTTTTATTTACTTGATTACATGTTATAAACCTGCAGCCACTCACGGTGGATATGGCGTTCACCATGCCATTGGTGATCTGATCCTGCCGCATGTGTTTGACCACATCAAACTGCGCTGCTCTCTGTTTGGGGATGATCTGGTCTGCGATTTTCTTCAGTTCGGAGTTGAACTTCTTAAAAAGATCTTCAAACAGCAGAGACAGAAGCTGGAAAGAACAGGGATGGACTATTATCGTGTAAAAACACACTGCTCGTCATTTCTCACTCCAAACAAAACATTGAGTTAGAGCGACAATCATTTCCCAGATAGAGTCGTCATTATATCTCCACACAGTCTCATCTCCTGGCACGACGCGTCTGTTTGTGTCTCTAATCAGTGCTGAGGGGCGCTTGCAGCCAGATTCAATAACCAGGTGTGCTGACTCACTGATAAGCCTGACCTGGCCTCCCTCCCAGGTCTCGGTACTCCTCCACCAGGCCTGCAGGAGGCAACCTCTCCCCCCCCACCCCCACCCCCACCCTGTGCATTAGCATACATCAAAACAAACAGGCAGCGCTGCTTGAAATTAATAAAGAAATTAAGCTTCCGTTGCGCAGCCAGGCCAATTAGTTGAATGTCAGGGAACCATAATTGGAGAGAGAGGAGATTGCTGGCGTTGTTAGTGTGTAAGCCCCTGTTGAAAGAGGGCTCTGTGCCCCCACCTCCTCCCATCTCCTTCCCCTTCTACAGAGCAGGTTGGGGGGGGGGAAATTGAAGGCCTTAAGACAGCAGTAATTACATTATCAGAGCCGGGCCTGCGGATTAGCTCAATCGCTCCAGTCAAGGCAGCAATTCTATTGTAAGAGTGCTGAAAAATCCCCATGCTTCCACAGCTTTGGGATTTCGGTGCCACCGCATATCTCTCTCCTGACAAAGCCAGGCTGAAATACAGGAGGAGAGAAAACAAAACAGGAAAAACAAAGCTGAAGGGAAATAATGAGTGTCTTATTAAAAAGGAGCAGGCAAGAACAAAGATGCAGGTGAGAGATCAAGGCTGTCCTCTGGTCCAACGCTGTGATCTGTTCACACTAAAGCATGTGTGAGCTATTGGTACGTCTCTATACAAATATTATTAATAATCAGGTTTTGTTTCTGGTGGCTCGGTGAGTAAAGGAAAAGAAGTAAACACCATTCACTTTGACTGACAATGAATGAACTCCCAGTGCGACTTTAATGTCAGATATGAGCTCATTTACAGTTTCCTGTTGATCAACGGCCTTTGTACCTCACAACTTGACGAATACACAATAAAGGCTTGTGTGTAGAATTTAGAGAGATCTTTTGGCAAATTTAAAATAATATTCATAATCACAGAATGATTTATATTTCATCAATGTGTAATCACCTGAAACTAAATAATTGATGTGTTTTCATTCCCTTCATATCAACAAGGGAAGCGAGTCCTCTTCCAAGGAAGCCGCTGTGTTTCTACATCAGCCCAGAACGACGAACCAAACACTGCAGATTCGGCAGCCCGTCAATAATTAAGGTATATAATCAATAAATAAGACCTGATGCAGGGATTCTTAGAGGCTTACCTGTCCGGCCAACTCAAGACGTTTGTTTCCATAATAATCTCTGTCGTCCACCTTGTTGCCCCCTTGAGCCAGGATCACCCTCCGCACCATCACAGCCAGGTAAATACACTTGGCCCTAAAGTTAAACTCTTTCACCTGAAGACAAATCATGATGGGATTACATATGGTGGAGTAAACTGGGAATGCAGGAGTCATTACGGTCAGATTAATCAAACGTTGTTGTCCATCTGTTTACATACAGGCACATGTGTGAGGATGAGTGACGCCAGCAGCTCTCTGGCCTCCTCCATCTTGGTCTTCTTGGGTCCTCCCCACATGCGCTGCCTCCGTACTTTATTGCCAAGATACCTCAGAGCCTGAGACACAGCAGAGAACATGAGGTCTGATGACTCTGATCATTTTCAATACTTGTACTGATGGGACGCATCATTGCCAAAACAATACTTATACAAGACGTTCGGTGAATATTCTTTCACCCTTTTCTGCACTCATCAAAAAACGGCCGCATGCATGGCGGTTGAAGAAAAATAAATACATTTTACACAGAATATAACAAGTGTCACTCGTCAGGCTGGGGGGTCAGTTGTGTTATGTCTTCTGTGGCCCCGGAGAAAGATTTCTACAGTTAAATTACACCTTCTAGTTACCATATTTTTACATTTAAAAAAAACAAAAAAACAACAAAGGGTGATGATGCCAATACTTTGCACTTCACAATATTCTTCCGTGCGCTGTGAAACTCATAATGATTACGTTCCAAAAGGCGTTTGCTCAAACGTGGGAGGTCAATGCACATGCACACATGTGTTCCTCTGGAGTTCTCTACAGAACTCTAGAAAAAGGTCAAAGGTCAATGAGGCTTAAGACCTTCACTGTGGCCACCCACACTGCATTCCATAATGCATAAACATATTGAAAAATAAATCTACGTACAACTGAAATAACTTTTGAAAGATAAATCTCTTTCAAGTGGCCATCATATAAATAATAACATTGTTCTGATGAGAATGTGTCTAATGTGACGTCCATTTATCAGGAGTAAATCGTAAAACCAAACAAATTTGTTGTATGTAGATTAATTATCATAATCTGATAAGATTGTTTCTTAAGTCTTATCAGTCTTTAATTATATAGATTTAGGCCTCATTGTGCGCCATATAATCACTCAATGAATACCATGAAAAGACATCATGGAGGCTGGCAGACAGGGGAACAGGGGAGCTGCAGCGACCGGTTGCTAGGAAGCAAATGTGGCCTCATCAATGCATCAGTGGTTCCTCTAACAACATAATCTTTATAAAAAACAAATTGGCTGATTGCATTCAGCTGTAGATGTCACAGAAAACATGCAGGCCTCCTGAATAACCCATGAAAAGCATTATTTAACAGGCTGGTAAGACAAAACCTTGGTCATCTGATCACAGAGAGACAAATAAAATATCCTCTGTCAACAGGCTGCAGCCGCTTGCTTCTGTGTCTGAACGGCAGCTTCCTGCTCTTCAGATGCAATGCTGGGCCCTGATTCAGCATGTTGTCTCTCAACTGAATCATAGGATGTCAATGTTATTCTACAAATATTTTTGGATTTTTCAGGGACTTCTATACAATCAGATTTCTTTTTACAACCAATGGAACTGCCCCCTACTGGCCATTAGAAATACTGCAGGATTGAGGGTGACCCTACAACTACAACCAGTTAGCTTTGCTAATCACAAAGACATACAAAGTTAATAAAATGCCCCAAATAGCATCTTTAAAGCTCATTAACTAACATGTTATATCTTGTTGCCATATAAAACTACAAAGTAATAACGACGTGTGGTTTGAGCCTGACTATTTCTTGGCCAAAGACAGTAATGCTACAGGTTTGTGGTAACCATGATGTTGCCAGGCAACCAACAGACACTTCAATTAGTGAGTTTTAGAGGTCCAGGTGTTTATAATAAGCTATTAGTCTTCTCACCTGACTCAAGAAAGGAATTAACTCATTTCCCAAAATGTTGAACTAGCGCTTTAAAAAAAATAGAGAACACACACAAACATGTCTATATTTGTATCTCAGAGATTAAACTGTCCAATAAAAATGTGACATCATCATCTTCCCTCGGATTAACTGAGTTTTATTAAACACTTTCCCTTTTTATTTTCATTGGCATTTCATTCTTTGTGCCCTCCAGAGCCACAGAAGATTTTATAACAGCTGAGTATTCTTCCTCATGTAGTCCACCTCAGTGAGTGGGAAACCCCCTCAATTTGATTATAATTATTTCAACCCTTTCTCTTCTCTCTGATTTGGACCATTGAGGTACCTGAGTCTGTGTGAAAATCTGGGCTTTCTGACATTCCTCCAGGCTGGGGGCAAAGCTGGCCATGACGTGCTCCTCTGTGCCGATCATCTGCACAATCTCCTGGTCACTCTCGACACCCATACCCTGTGTGAATGACATGCAAGTGTATGTGAGTTTTCACACTGAAAATAAAAGGCATGAAAGCAAAATAGATATGCAGACCGCCCGAAATGAAAAAAAAAGTTATATAATCCATTTTTGTGAGTAGTTAAAGATCTCATTGCTGAGGGGAAACACACACAGTGGACATTTTGCAATTAGAAACTGGAACAAGACGACCCAGGAGAAATAGGGGGGGAGAAGTGTGTGTACAGGGTAGGAGAGGTGAACTGAGAGTCAAAGGGGTTGTCTGACATTTGCTTAAGGAAATGTGAAGCGGTGGGAACTGATCCACTCGTCGCACACTGGATCTGCAACCGCTGCAAAATATCAGGAGAGCCGTGGAAGAAGTCTCTCAGGACGTACAAGAGCACAGCAAACAGAGCAAGCACACAAACTCTGTCCTGTGGATAATGACTTTTGCTTCAAACACTCAACACTCATAGTGGACGTGTGTGGAGACGTTTGTCCTCTGACGGGAAAGAAGTTAATGATGCCAGCTGGCTGACTGACATTTTAATATTTACAAGGCGCGACATGAAAATAAATCTGACGAAAAAATTCCCGGAACTACTGACTTCAGACTATTCATTAAGTGGATGTTTACAGTTACAGCTCATTGAGATCATCAGGGAAACATAAAAGTAGCATCAGTTGTATTTCAGATAGTCTTTGGCTTCAGCCCTCTGGGATAACAGAATTATAAACAACCTCTCCATCATCATCTAGCTGCCTCATAGCGCCATCTGCTGGACAGATTGAATAAGCCTCATTATCCTCACAAAATCTAGTACCTTGAAAATGATGGCGATGGGAGCGTCCTCGGACAGCGTGTTGTGTTTCAGGTAGAATCGGCCTTGTTTAACAATCATGTTGGTTCTGCTTTTCTTCTCATGAGTCGAGCTAGAAACAAAAAGACAAAACGTGAGAGGAAATAAGACCTTTGAGCAGAACACAAACGCAGGAGAGCTATTTACAACAAAGGTGATGTTGTTAGTTTTGAGTCTGTCTCTCACAACTCCCTGGAGGACAGCCATAGGAGGGGGTGGGGCTGACAGCCATATTTCTCTGCCAGTGTAGGCGACCAAACTGGCAACTTATTGCTTCTATTACCTTTAAGACTAAATTTGCAACACACAATCTCATACTTGGATTCCCGACTCGACTCTCATCACCGTCTCTCTTATAGCATCAGTTTAAATCTGTGCAAGGTTTGCTGCAATGGGCTCATAGTGAGGGGATATTATCTGTTGCTGTACCTGGTAACTGAGGCTCCAACTGCACCCTTCCTGTCCTGCTCCACAATGATTCGATTCTTCGACAGCTGTTCTTGGATCAGAATGACCTTCTCCTGACCTTTTACGATGAAATAGCCTCCTGCAAATAAAAACGTGGTACAATGAAAACGCTAATGAGAATCAATTATGGCAAATCTGAGCACAATCAGTGTTAAGACTGTCATTCTTATTTCAATAAGGTTCAGGAGTTGAATCCGTTTTCAGACTGTTTAGTGATGCAGTACCTGGATCCAGAGGACATTCATTGAGTTTTGCGAGCTCCATGGGTGTTTTTCCTGTGAGAACACAGTTTGAGCTCCGCAACATGATTGGCATCCTGAAAAACACAGTTATACAATAAATAAGAAAGTGAGACATGTGTGACTGTTGATTTAATGCACAAAACAGTTTAACTGTTTACAAGTCATTTTATAAAAGGACTTGCATACAGTGAAAACTGGTAGGAAGGAGGATTGAAAGATTTTGACTACGAAGGTCTAATGAATGATTGTGAGACTCAAGCAAAAGCGAAGGTACCTCCCGATGGGCAGAGCGTTGCGGATGATTCTCTGACTGCCGCGAGTGTACTCGATGTCTACAGTGATGGGTGCAGAGTACGTCATGTCTCTGAGACGACACTAGTGGAAACACAAACGAGAAAGGAGGAACTGTATCTCAAAAACAAAGGAAACCTGAGAAGTTTCTTTAATAATTTTCTTATCTAAAAAGCTGAAACAATGCAACATTTTGGCATTTTTTCTTAATAAAACATTATCTATAATGTCTGATGATTATTAACGAATTCTGTCCATTGACAACTTATTTCAATACTTCTCCCCCTTACCGAAAAGTGTATTTCTTATTTAACATTAAATACATGCTGTTGTCATCATTAGGCTCCCAGACTGCTCACCTCATGGGGAGACACTGGTCGCGTTACATTGAAGCTCTCTTCCACGTCAGGCATGCCAACGTAGATATTGAGGTATCTGAAAGAACATGTACATTTAATCACTTTGAGCTTTGTCCAGAAGCTGCAACATGTTCATCTCTGGGTCACCACTTAAAAGATCATGTGACTTACTTGATGTACCACATCGGATCAGCATCACTTGTGATCTTCTCATTTGCTTTCATGATTTTCTTTATCTGTAAAAACAGACGTTTATATTTCACATGAAGATCCAGATGTGACACACACACACACACTCATGTCTGGGTGGTGTTTTACCTCCACGTTGATGAAATAGTTGAACGAGTCGATGTGTTGCTTCACCAGCCCTTTCACCTTCAAAACAGATGGAATTAAAGGTCAGAAATGTCTCTAATAGTCGATAACAGAAAAAACATTCTAGTTAGTGCTCGACTGTTTACATGTGAAAAATGCTTAAAGAAATTGCTTCCAGCATCTTAAACCTTTTCTCTTCTTTTAATTATTTATTCCCTGACCTAATGTGAGAGCTGACCCACATACGATATGTTAACATTTTATTGTTGGTCGATTCAGCATTTGTCACCATTATATTTCACGATCACATTATACAACTATCTAACCATGAGAGAGGATGTATGTTCCATTCACACACTACTACTTGCAGCACTTGATGGATGATACAACCCAGTAATATGTTTATGATATGCAGCAGGTAGTTGCAGGTGTGTTCAGTTACCTTCAAGAAGGCTGGCAACAGTTTCCATTTTTCCTGGAGAATAAAAGAGAAGGAAAGACAACCACATAACATATTGACAGTTAGACTGCTGTTTACTAGCACCAATCACAGATTCTGCTTGAGACACTTTTTAGAAACAGGAACTTATCCTGAGTATTTAAATACATTATGTAGATTTCATCTGTATGTGTGCATGTCCTCTACACATTCACCCTCATTTTCATTAGCGAGACCTTTTATGCGTACGTGCAATAAATGGAAGTAACTGATCATCATCATAAACACAATTGTGTAATAACGTGTGCGTTTCTTGATAACGTATCATCAAGAAACGTTTAGAAACTGAGGGAGACTGACCAGAAGCCTGGCAGACCAAAAAATGACTAGTAACTGTAGTTTTGACGGGCCAAGTGCCAAAGTAAGACATGTATAATCAGAAAATGGCAAAATCAGAAGAACAGACACGCACAAAGTAAGTTAACGTTAACTGAGACGCGACACTTCATAAATTCAAAATATCAATGTAAAACTAAATCTGCCAGTAATACAGTCAAACCACAGCAAACTGACATATAAGCTGTAGTATCATGCACTTGTGTCTCCCCCCTGTATCTCCATGTTGTTTGTTGTTTTCTTGTGATGCAAGCCATTAACATGTTAGCCTCTCTGCACTCGTGGCAGGAACATTTCAGTCTTAATTTCCTTCAAACTCACCGCCACAGTGTTGACAGGAGCCGCCAGCTCCTGCGGAGTCATGTTACAAAACTCTCCTCCAAGGACCTCCATGTTCACTTGTACTGTTTAACAGTAAACATGCAAAACTCTGACCATACTCTTTTTTTTTTGTGTGTTGACTGACTCGGTCGGAAGTCGATGCAGCATGCGTGCCGTCGTGTGTTCCCCTGTAAAGCCTCCGTGCTGGAGGAACGGAAGACTCTGTTCCGCATTTGACTGTTTCTTCAGTACAAACGTCGCAACAATACATATATTGTTTTATCTGTAAAAACATAAAAGTGAAAATAAATAAATGCGACGTAATTTAGCTTGTTGTTAGCTTTAGCTATTCGGAGTGCTGTACCTGTTATTTTACTTCATGAGTATTATTGATGCATTGAATTGTATTTAAATGTGAAAGCTGCTTATGATACACTGATGGACACATTTTTCTACAACATTGTATAATGTATAATATATTAGACGTATAATGTAAATATAATAATGTATGAAGTAGAAGAATTTATGTTCTTTTGCTAAAATTTCAGGTTTTTTCTCTCCTGATTGTGGTATTTCTGAATTGACTTCAACACTGCAAATAACTGTTTTATATTTATGACAGTTAAATTAAAGTAATTTTGTGACTTTTGCAACATTACAGAAAAACAAATATTAACATCTAAAAAGCATCAGTCATTTTGTAGATTTGTTTTATTTATGACAATAATCAAGTTTACAATTACAGCTTACACAGTTTTATAGTCAAGATAAAAAAATGTTTGTACCATGTACAGCAGTTCCAGTGGCAAGATTGCTCAGCAACCTATAATGCTTTTTCTGCTGTGCCAAGGGTTGATAAAAATCATTAATAATCAATTGAACAACTTGTATTGTCTGCACATGTTCCAGCTCGAGACCACCATCTTTACCTTCACTTACTGTTGCAGTAAAAAAAAAAAATGTGTTGAAATTTGTTGTAAGAATTGGTCAGATAATGACAATTTGAGTCTGGTTTAAGAAGAGCATCATATAACTTTTGGCATGTACCCATTTCATTAACCAAAGCATTTTAGAACATCCACAGTGAATTGTAAGTCCACTAAGAAGTGCAACGGATAATTTTCCCCATGTACATGAATATATGAGTATATGTGCATATGTGTATGCATGTACGTATGTATATGCTTGTTTGTGTGCATGTGTATATGTACATAATTGTATTCTTTATTTAATATTTTGACCGAGAATGTTGTGTTATTGGGGATTGGAGGGTATGTCTGTTCTGTACATTCAATGGAAAAAAGCCAATAAATATATTGTTGAAAAAAAAACAAGTGCACCGGAGATTGACTGAATGATACACCACAGCTATAATTATAGCACATACATATCTTGGAATAAGAAGATTCATATAGTATCCTGTAAATGAAAGCTATATTCTGTTTATATATTGATTTAGTATTTAATATTTCTAGTAATATATTAAGTGGTGTATGGATTCTACAAGTCTTAATCCACAGATTTCAGCCTTGTTTGTCATTAATGTACTAGAAAGAATTAATACAGGTACTATAGTATGACTTCTGTAACCCCAAAAGCTTAAAAATGGGCTCGTCCGGGATTTGAACCCGGGACCTCTCGCACCCTAAGCGAGAATCATACCCCTAGACCAACGAGCCTGTATTTCTATGCTGCAAGCATTTGTTTCCAATTTCTGTCCAGACATGTAGTTAAACTGCGAAAATTGGTGATGTGGCAACTTTGGGGTTCACGTCTCATCTGGTCCAACAGCACCCTCTGGTGGTCACAATTATATGTCCAGAATGGACCAGTGCACCATCCACCATGTTTTTGTTGGGTCTTTGAAAAGACGTTATTGATTTCCATATACAGAACCTTGACTGTCATATTTATACAAAAAAGCATTTAAACAAATATTCATATACAAGTAATAACTAATTATGAGAAGATGATGTTGAGGAGGGATTTTCCTCCACACTGCCTGTCCTAATATTGTTCATGTGCTTAAAGATTCACATCTTATGTTCTTGAAGAGACCCCCCTGCTTCAAATCATTTTATATTCTATTGGACGTGTCATTCTTTACAACACAATTTTGATGTTGTTAGGTTATTCTGGAGATTATATATCTCAGTTTTTCTTCCAACTATACGACCAAATGCATGAAGTTTCATAAAAGAATTTGACCCTCAACAAAGTACAGAGCCACCACCTTAATTACCCCCACCCCTGTCCTTCGTTAATGGCACTTCATCATATCTTGAAATGTTTTGTGTAATTAACTTGTGACAGTTTCTGTGTTGTATGATGCATGATTATGATTGCTTGAATGAAAAATGTGTATGCTGTATTTCATGGTCTGCTACGCCAGTGGTTGACAAAATTGGGCTCGTCCGGGATTTGAACCCGGGACCTCTCGCACCCAAAGCGAGAATCATACCCCTAGACCAACGAGCCTATTTCTTCAAAGATCGTCGTCAGAATCGTTTCTGAACATCTGTCCAGACCTGAAGTTGACTTGAGAGAATTGGTGATGTGGCAACAATAGAGTTCACGTCTCATCTGGTCCAACAGCACCCTCTGGTGGTCACAATTATATGGCCATCCTGACACTCCAGAATGGAGCAGTGCACAACATGTTTTTGTTGGGTCTTTGAAAAGACATGCTTGATTTCCATATACAGAACCTTGACTGTGATATTTATACAAAAAAAACATTTCAGCAAATATTGATATTACAAATAGTAACTGATTTTGAGAAGACGATGTTTAGGAAGTATAACAGGTAATGAATTACATTTTCATCAGGACCAGCATGCAGCAAATCTAACGCAACTTTAATTGGTATTTTAGATACGTATGGTTTAATAAATGAGAAATGTATGCTTGGTTGAGGGGTACAGGTATTATCTACTACATTTCTCTGTCTGTAACTTTATTTCTGTCGTAATTGCTGTCTTCTCTAGCAAGTATTGGAACACCCTTTCTTCCCGACCTCTTAAATTGACCATGTATATATACCTAAAAGGAAGCAGGGCTCGTCCGGGATTTGAACCCGGGACCTCTCGCACCCTAAGCGAGAATCATACCCCTAGACCAACGAGCCACAAAATATATGGATATTAGTGAGATACTTTTTCATCCCCCTTGCTTGTTCTTGAGTTG